>CATIWR010026799.1:0-53451 GCA_949677035.1 Omphalea diandra
ATATATATATATATATATATACTGGGTATATAAGGCTTTTCTGCAACAAACCCAGAAACAGAGTTTGCAAAATATAGCAAAAGCCAAGAAACCCAGAAGATCTGATGTCTTACATTTCAATTAACGAAAAACAACCCCAAAAAATGAACAAGAAACGAAAATATTTTTTATGAGTGTTCCTTTTTTTTTTTTTTTTTTTTTCTGTTTGTAATATCGTAAAATGGTTGTGAAAATAAAGAGGAAGTTGAAATGTGTGAAAGGGAATGAGAAAGGGAAAGCGGAGAGGGCACTGTGGTGTTGTATTGTATATGAAGTAAATGTTGGGTCTTTCCTTCCCTTCCCTTCCCTTTGCTTTTTTGTTTCTTTTTTTTTTTTTTTTTGATGTTATTGAAAGATTTCAATTCTCTTTATATATATATATATAGTACATAATTAATTTTATTTTTTAAAATCCTTGAAATAGTTGGTTATTAGAGGAATATTTATTTGCACATATCCATTTCATTGACTCAATCTATAAATATATTTTTTAACATTTCAAATATAAAAAAAATTAGAATTTTTTTCATGTTAACATTATATTTATCATTATATAAATTTTAATTTCATATAAAATCAATTAAATTATAAATTAATTATTTTTTTATCATTATACAATACAATTATATATTCAAATATTTTGTTTAATAAAGGGCATAATTGAAAATATATTAAATATTTTCCCTCCTTTTCTTTCATATTTGGTTATCCAAACAAGGAAAAATAAAATTATTTTCCTTCCCCTCCTTTTTATCCAAACATGAGGGAGGAAAATAAGGAGAGAAAATAAAATTTATTTTCCTTTCTTATTTTCTTTCCTCCCTATGGATTTTTGCCAAACACAGGCTTATGTTTCGTTTAGTAGAGGGGTAATCAAATGTAATAAAATATAATTAAATATAAAGTTAATTAAATTATTAAATTAAAATTTGTTTTGATTACATTACATTACATTTGATTATATTTTATCAAATTATTAAATTAAACATATTTTATATTTCAATGAGAAATTCAATACAAACTTCTTGTATTACAATTATGCATACATTTCATTCATGTAATATATCAATATATATTATTGATTTCAGTCTCAGAATTAGTTTTAAACCATTATTTATCATTTATCAAATAATTATATATAACATAATCACGTATCATTATTTTATATTGTGTTATAAAAATTATTATATAAAAAATTTTTAATTAAAAAAATTAATTTCCATATAAAAAACTTTTTAAATAGAAAATAAAAAATCTAAATAATAAAAATTCTAAACAGAAAACTGAATAGAAAATTAGAAAAATCTAAAAGTAATAATTATAAATAGAGAACTAAGATTTAAATTAATTTTATTGATTGTTCAAAATTTTGAATATATAAAGGCAAACAAAAATATAATAAATTGTTAGTAATTACTTTCTTCAAGTTTAATAAATTTTTTCTTAAAACTATGTTATACAAAATTGAATATATAAATCACTAGACAATCCTTTATTACAATTATCTTTTATATATATATATATAATGTCTATTAATTTTATTTTTGATTATGAAATACTTACTATTATTTATTTGATTGATTATTAAGAATTACTTTATTTAAATTTAATAAATTTTCTCTTGAAATTGTGCCAAATAAAATTCAAAGTATGAATAAATAGACAATCAATTGTTATAACTACCTCCATATATAATTGCAAATTTTAAGAAAATTATTTTATTTTTTTATTTGCTTGACATTAACTTTATATTAAAATAATAATTAATCATTTAATTAATTAATAAATAAAAATAAATATTAAATTTATTATTATAATTATTCTGCTTACTAATTATGAAAATCTCCTGCATATTAATTAGGAAAATATTCTGCATTTTAATATTTATTTTTATTAAATTTTAAAAGAATTATAACTAAACAATTACAAATGAGTCTTTAATTGCATTATCAAACACTTCTCTGTTGTTGATCATTTATGTCCTAAATTGATTTAAAAGCTCATTCATTTAAATTCATACAAAAAATAAACGCAAATTTTTTTTTATGAGACTCATTCACTAGTTGTTCACTGAGTGAACTAATTAAGTTACAAATATCTCTTTTTCTCATTCTAGTATTCTTTTAGTTAATTTTATAGCGATTGAGACTCGAACACAAGATATATTGGATGAAAAAACTCATTGATTTTTATTTTACGTTTTATGACATTATTATTCTTTATCTTTTCCTTTTTTATTATTGGGTAGAGGAATGTGGGTCGAGACAGAGATAGAGAAGTGGCGAAATGCTATATTATTAGGTTGGCAAATGATATTGCACAATAGACCACAACGAGAGGTGTTTATTATTAGGTTGGCAAATGCTGTAGACACAGGTATAAAAGAAAAGTAAAGAAACGGGCAAGAAACCCATATGTTAGATAAAGGTTTCGAAACGTTTTCCGAAGAATGCGGCTACTTGCCACCCCTCTCTTTACTTTCCAATCACTTGTTTATTTTTGAACGATAGATTGTTCGAGTCTTTTTGCTGAAGTCTTTTTAAAACTCTATTACTTCAGTCTTAGCTTTGTGAAGAACAAACCTAACACTTAAATAACATTAAACAGTTGCATAATTTTGACCCCTTTTGTTTCTATTCAGTACCCTCGCTCTCTCTCTCTCTCTCTCTCCATTCATTTCTTTATTCTCCTCTCGTTTCCAGCCCAGCCCGCCCCCCTCCCCCTCCCTCTTCTCTCTCTCTCTCTCTCTCTATGTGTTGGGAGTGTCTGTTTTGTATGAAAAGTCAGCGTCTCTCTCTCTTTTTGGTTTCTTGCTGAAAGAGAAGAGGAACTAGAAACAAGAAACAAGAAACTCCTATTGCTCCAACCTTCTGTTGTTTGTTTTCTTTGTTTATGAGCTTTTTTTTTAAAAAAAATTTGAAAAACACCCATCTCTTAAAACTCAATTATATCCCATAAAACCTTAATAACAGAGCAAAAAAGAATCTATCTTTTGCATGCCTTGTACGTTTTGTTGGGTGCAAGAAATATATTCATACATACACCTAACTCTCTCAATATTGTTACATGTATATAGATAGTGTGTTTGTAGAGATGATGGCTTGTTGATTTTGCGTTTAATTCGTATAGTATATACAGCTTATTTGGCCTGAAGATGGACAACAATCAAGGTGATTTAACAGATATAGTTAGAGCTAGCGGTGGAGCTTTAACCCAATCAGATGTGTCCAGCTGGGAATTCCCATCTGATCCACTCAATCTTTCATCTTCTTCATCTGCTATGGAAGACAACACAGATAATAATGTTTTTGGTGATCCTTTTATTAACATAAGAGATCCGCTTCTTCATGAGCTTAACGTTGCTGCCGCTGGTTCTAGCTATTTCAACACTCTGAATTCTACAGAGCATATGCATAGTGTTAGCGTTGATGACACTAGTTCAAATAATTTTTCTGGTGCAAATAGTAGCAGTAATGTTCTTGCTCATCATAAAGTCTTTGAGGAGGAGGCGAATAATAACATCTCTCCCTGCAATATGTTTTCACGGATTCAGATCTCGCCTAACAATCCTACTAAGTTGCCTTGTGATTCTCCTGTCATGGCTGCTGCTGCTGCTGCTTCTTCGCCACAAGGTTTCAAGCCCTCTTCTTCTATGGTTTCAATTGATATGATTAATGCCAATAGCTCAAAAACTTGTTTGATTGATAACACCGGAACAGTACAGATCTCATCTCCACGGAATCTGGGTATCAAGAGAAGGTAAGAGTACTATCTATTTCAAATATTTAATATTGGTACACTTGTTTCCATGAATTTAATATAACTTTAGATTTTAACGCAACTTTACCATATCTATAATAATTAGTTTATTTAAGTACTTATTTTTATATTAAACCATTAATCGAAAATGATGACCACGATGATGATAATGGTTATCGTATACCCTAACTAAATGAATTTAATTTTTCTTTTTTCTTTTTTGGGAACTTGACTGTTTCCGTACAACTTTGGTTTGAGGATCTGAGAGCAATTAGGGTTTGGCTGAGAGTGTGATGGTGCTTACACAGGTGAGAATTCTTCACTGTTTAACATTACATAAAATCTTGATGGCTAGGTTCTAATCAACCTGAAAAAAGGTGTAGGCTAGCTAACTGTTGTGTATGTCATGTAGTTATCTCAGACACCCCTCTTACACACCTGGAAGGATATAACTGTGGTTTGATTGCTACTTGTCTTTAGAATCTCCAAGAAAATAATAAGAATTTAAGACTTGTTTCTACTCCAAAATGGAATTAATTGAATCATTCTTCCACTTCATAATGACAGATGCATTTCTTTTCAAGTTTTTTAAAATTTTGATGATTTTTACCATCCATTTGTATTGTCATCAATTTTTTCTTTTTTTTGAGTCATGGACTATGGAAATGGCAAACGTAAATTTGTAAGTAGTATATTGTTAATTTCAGGAAGAGCCAGGCTAAGAAGGTGGTTTGCATTCCAGCACCAGCACCTGCAAACAGTAGGCCCAGTGGAGAAGTAGTTCCATCTGATTTATGGGCATGGAGAAAGTATGGCCAGAAACCCATCAAGGGTTCTCCTTATCCAAGGTAGGTAAAATTTGTGTTGTCATTCTAGATTGATAACCTATATATATATATATATATATAAGACAAAGAAAAAAAGCTGAAACCCCATTTGCCTTTCCTCGAACATATGTAACAAATATGTTTCTTGCTTTATTGTTATTATTGTTTCCTGTTGAGCATGAAATACTAAAATTTGGCAATCGATATGTGTCATTAAATTAGCGGGGAGAGGACGGCTAGTTGTTAACGGAGAGGGGAACCAAAAGCCACACTAGAGCGCTTGGGCTTCTTGACCCAGAGTATGAAAACCATGAAACTTGGAGAAAAAATCCAATCTTGTGGCTGAAGGGACTCAAAGATACATTTCATATGTTTCTAAACAATAATGTTTGTTTAATTTGACTTTGATTGGTATTTTGAATCAGCAATTTTTGAGCCATATGAAAACAATTTCAATATTACTTAACGAAAGATTTAATATTGATTTGAACATGTCTTTTACACCAATGAGTTTTGAGTTTCTGATTACTTGAAGCATGTCCAAAACTGTAAGGTTGCATGTTGATCTTTACTCCTAATTAAAAGCAAAAACCAACGCCCTTTAAACTTTTCTTATAAACTCCATTCAGACAAGGTCTTTCAATGTTTAGACGCGTTATTAAGTAATTAGTAATCACTGGAGAGTGTTTTTTATTTGTTCAGTTTCATGAGATGAAACTTGAAGGCTTTGCATGTCATTTCCCTTTTTTATTGAATAACTACTTCAAATAGTATGATAAAGAATTTCTATTATCCTTAACCTAGCTATACCAACTCCCAGGGGCTACTACAGATGCAGCAGCTCTAAAGGTTGTTCAGCAAGGAAACAAGTGGAGAGAAGCCGAACTGATCCTAACATGCTGGTTATCACCTATACTTCTGAGCATAATCATCCATGGCCAACTCAAAGGAATGCTCTTGCTGGTTCAACAAGATCTCAGCCACCAAAAAATAATAATGCTTCTGCTTCTTTGAAGATTTGCCCACTGAGGGCACAAGCCCAAAGGACAGCAAATACAAGAGAGGAACAGAAGGAGAACAGCAATGATACTTTGTCTTCCACTACCATGGTTGCTGCTGCCAGCTCAACAGCAAGAACTGGACATGTTAAAGAGGAGGTTAATGAGGACCAGATTGAGAAGCAAATGGAGATGCGTGATATTGATCAACAGCTCAGTAGTGAAGGTTTTCCTCATCATCAGAGCCGTGATTATACGCCTGCAATGGCAGACTGTAGCCAATCCGAAGATTTTTTTGCTGATTTGGGAGAGATAGAAGCAGACCCACTTGATCTATTATTCAGCCAAGATTTTTCTGGTGATGAGCAGAAAGAAAGCAAAGCCTTGGATCCATTCGGGCTCTTTGATTGGTCAGGGAACATCAATATCAACATCAGCAACAACAACAGCAGCAACATTCCATTTGGAGAAGCCAAAAGGGGTTGATAAGAAGACCTTGATGATGAAAAAAAATCCCCTCCACCCATTAAGAAAAAAAAAAAAAAACTAGTTATTGTGATGCATTTTCTATTAAGAAGGTACTGGAGTAACAAGCCTTTGGCTTGATAGAAAGTCACGATGGACCAAGAAACATGAAGCGGGATGCAGGCATCTACATGTGGAATTCACTTTTGTGAGTCCTTACAGTTCATGGTGAATAGGGTCTAGCAAAAACTTCCAGTATCCGTATAAACCCTTTTGTCTCTATAATCCAGGCTTCGAATTTCATGTGTTAGGGTGGAGGCTGGAGACTATAGGTTTTTCTTTCTACTTTTTTTTACCATTTTTTTTTCCCTTGTTATTTACCATAACAGATTCAGGAAAATTAGAGAGAAGAAAGAGATTGAAAAAAAAAAAGAAAAGGAGGGAGAGAGTGCTGGTTGATTGGGAGCAGAAGCAATGAGTCCCGCAGTCCTTTTGGAATATCGGTGGATGGGACAGAAAGCTGAGGAACAGAAGCTTTGAACAGTTAAAACAAGTACATCCATCAGACATGACTGGAAAGCTCAGAGAAGAGATTGATACACAAGATGGGACTTGCCCTACTCCTCTCATCTTTTTTCTCAAGTGGGAAAAATTATTCTAGCAATGTATAAGCCTCCCTTTTCGCCTTTGAATTTTATCATGTGGGTGGCCATTCTTTATTGCCTTGACGCGAAATAAGGAATTCTTTATTGCTTTGATGATGGGAAATAAATCGGAGGAAGAAGACAAAAGAATATGTATACATATATATAAATACATATTAATGTTAAATGATTAAAAAAGAACTGAGAAAGACTTGACTTTTGTTATCAGTCTGCTTCTGGGGATGGGGGAGAGAGAGCGAGAGAGAGCGAGACAGAGAGAGAGACAGAGAGATGTATAAAGGCTTTGGGTTCCTCAGCTTTCTCTTTTCTTTTATTATCCAACTCTCAGCTTGTGTTTATTTTCAGTTATTTACTTCAAGTGTCAGTTATTAAAGGATGGTTTTCTTCCATTTTCAATTTTATCTGAGTTCGTTATAATCTGCCAGTGCCACATTAAATATTTGTCTTCACCTATGGTTTTGGATCATGAGCGTTGATGACTTGCTAGCTACCCATTTATGCATGTTGACTATATGTCATTGTACGTAAAGATTTTGAATATTAACCCTATTCGTGGAATTCTTTTTTACCCTTTAAAGTAACTTTCTGGTTCCGTTCATGAACCTACATAGCCTACGCTGCATGAAATGGTTTTACAGGGACCGGCTTCAAAAATAGTCCTCCAGAAAGTATTATCAATGAATATTTTTTACACACTCGAAAAAACTATATTGTCACCAACTCCCAATGCGATCATAATAGAATACTATCCTTTTGCTAAAGTTTACAAGAAAAATACTTACATATACTCGATATCGATAGATGTCTAATCGATTCAGTCAATTCGATAGTGTCGTAATATATAATAAATTTACTATTTTTACATTTTTATTTTACTTTAAACTATAAAAACAGACGTCTTTTTTATACCCATATATATTTTTTAATTGATCTGATGTAATACACAGTAAAAAAATCCAAAATTTTCAATACTGTATAGTAGTTATTATATATATATATAAAATTAATTAATCTGGTGTAATAGATATAAAGCAAAACTAAAGTTTACAAGCTTGTTTAGTTGTATTTGGGAAGATGAGGATTGATGGTAGGGGATGTTGGTGACCTTTCACAAGGAGGAAGGCTAACTCTCTCATTGAAGGCTAGCTCGCCTATTTGGAACATATAGGGTTCAAAGTAAATGACAAAAATGATTAGTTTCTAAATTGATGAGACCACCTTTAAAAAAAAGAAAAAAAATTTGATCAGACCATAGACCATTATGGTTTGAAATGAGTTTTAAATTTAGTTATTTTTATTATCAAAATTCGTATTAAACTACCAGTTGAAATCAAATTGTTAACAAATTCTTAAAAATAGTTCTAATTTAGAAAATTAAAGATTCATTCATAAAATGAATTAAAGTAAGATTAGATCAATTTTGAATTTCATACTAAATTAGATCATTTGTAATTTTTCTTTTGTAAATAAAAAATTATTTTAATTCTTTAAAATAAATATTTTATTAACTTAATCAAATTTGAATTATTTTATGCGGATCAATAAGTCCGATCAAATTAAAATCGAGTTCCTTGATTTTAAAATATTTTAAATTAGTTTAATGATTTTTGAGTTTGACGCAGTTAGAACATATTACAGATCACTTTGGAGCAAGTATTTGAATCGAATTTATGACCTCTAACCATCTTCATCATCTCTATGAACACCTCTACTATTACTATCATGTTCTCCACCACGGCCACTATAATCATCATCACATTCGTAACCACCACGACCACTATTATTTTAATCATTTTTAAATTTAATTCATCCATAATTGTTTATTTCTATTTGTAATATACTCAGTAATAATTAAACTTTAAAATTTTCAGCATTAAACTCATTTTGCTTTTAATTTCTCAACTTTGATATTATCTAGCTTTTAAATTTTAATTTGGAATTTTATTCGAAAATTGCCTAAGGTTTAAATCCAATTAAGATCCAAATGTAATTCAAATTTATATTTTGATGTAGATAATTTAATTTTGATTTGCCTAAGGATGTAAACGTGTTACAATTTGTAAAATTTGACTATGTTTATATCAATTATATATGGAATATTATAAAACCTCATTCTATAACATTTTTGAACTCTGAGACTTCTCTAGAATTTTTTTATAAGGTCAAAATGAAGTTATAACTTATAAATATATCTTACATGCCAAATATGCATATGTACTAATTACAAAGTTACCATGCCATATGTTTATAGTTTTTATAGGAGAATAAAAACTAAGAACTTATGATGTCTCCTTAAAATTATAATTAGTACTAGGGAATTTTTCAACTAAATTATCAATTGTAACATAAAGAAACTGAGCAGAATTTTTGTCTATTCACATAGGTTATGTATTTTTTGAACTAATTTGAGAGGTTGCCGAGTATACTTATAGGTTTTCAATAAAAAATTAGATTCCAAGTTAGATTTTTCACAATATTTATATATTTTAAATCATTTTTGAACTTTTATTTTTAAAAATATTTTCACTACTCAAGTTAGGTACGATTATATTGACTTGACCTTAATTAATCCATTGAAATCAGAATTATTTAGATTCCAGTCAGAAAAAAAAAAAAGATTTGGACAAATTAAGATAAAGTATAATCTACCTATAATTTCTTTTTTCCTGTTAAAATGCAAACAAAAATAATAGAATAACTCTCATTTAAGTCTCACAACTTGGTCATGTTACATAGAAACTTTATGCCTCTCTTTGTTGTGGAAGCAACTTTATTGGGCAATTTGTTACCCAATAGTGACGATGAGTTCTGTCAAATCCATCAACTTTAGTGAAATTTTCATATCCCTTTCAAATGAAGTCACTTCATTGGAGAAAACAACAGTCTAAAGTTCTGGAGAAATAGGAATTTTTTTTTTTCTCATTTCTTGATTTGATTGGGGTGATAGTCATAATGTATTTGAAGGAAAATATTGATGCAATTGGGCTGATGGGAGTTACTGTAGTCATGATTTTGAAAAGAAAGAAAATAGAGTTAATTGATGACACATAAAAAGCTTCATGTTCGGCGATAAACCTTTAGCATGCTTTGCTCTGAGCTTTCTAATCACTTGAATCCTAAAAAACATGTATATGATACATCATTTGATGCTATTTCAGATGTTGGGTCAAATATATTAATCATAAATATAAGTTTGTGATCACAGCATTAGCTGAAAATCTATCCTTTTACTAGGTTTTCAACACTAGGAGGCCCTATATTGTTTCATTTATGATAGATGTTTATATTATTCATACAGGGAATAATTAGCTAGGATAGATTTTGGAACTAACAACATTCATATTGCCATGAGTAAGCAATAATAGAATCTAATTGCCATTAATATATAATTAATCAGTAGTGGGTATTATTAAAAAACTAATTGAACCGAATCGTTGAATTCAGTTTACATATAATTTCTGTTCAGTTTATTTTTTTTAAAAAAATTTAGTTAATTTAATTCAATTTAGTTTTTAAATAAAAGAATTTTGATTAAATTGAATTGGTCAAATTTCTTTAAAATTAAATTAAATTAGGTTAAATTTATATTAAATCAAATTAAGATAATTAAATCTTATTTAAATTTTATTATTTACATTAAGAAAATATAAAAATCTATTAATTATATTAAAAATATTTTAAATATATTATAAGAATTATTATTTATATTAAAATATTTTAAAATGATTTTTTTAAAAATAATTCAATTTAAATCGAATCAAATTAAAATTAAACTGAATCATATTGATTCAATTTGATTTGATTTATTTAGTGTGACTTAATTTGTATTTTTTTCAAATTTGTATTTTTATTTTTTTAATTTAATTTGATTTAGGTCAGTTTGAACCAAATATGAATGTCCGCACTTAGTAGTTTGTGTGATACAATTGTGATCATAAATTTCTTTGTTAAATTTATTATTTACTTTTTTTTAATAGAAACCTAATTAATTGAGAGT
This sequence comes from Omphalea diandra, assembly GCA_949677035.1. Lineage (NCBI taxonomy): Eukaryota > Viridiplantae > Streptophyta > Magnoliopsida > Malpighiales > Euphorbiaceae > Omphalea > Omphalea diandra. Next base: position 10,751 of record CATIWR010026799.1, read on the forward strand.
CATATTGAATAATAATTAGAATTTACTATTATTTTACAATTAATTATTGTTTTATAATAAGATATTGTCTAATTGGAATTTTTGAAAAAAGCACATTGTCTCATCTGTTTATTTTTATAGGACAATGTTTTTGTTATAATTAAAAGTCTGTGGTTACGTTGTTTAACAATTATGGCCCAAATCTACTAGTGGCATTAACTATCACTGAGATGGTACTGCATTTGACCCCAAAAAAAAAAAAAAAACAAAACAAAATGGCACTTGAATATCATAAACTTTTAATAAAAAATATTATTTTTTAAATGATATGACAACCAACCAAATATAAAGGATTCATAATAATAATAAAAATATATTTTCAAATATTATTTAGAAATAGAAATTAATTTTTACATTTTTCTTAATATAAATAAAAAAATTTTTAAAAAAAGAAAATAAAGTCTTCAAATCCAAAGTCATCAATTGTGGAGTTGTCTAATTTTACTTTGTTAATCAAAGAATGGTAAAAAAAAAAAAAAAAAAAAAAGGAAATATTTTGTTACGTAACATATAGCAATTATCAAGTAAAAACTAGAGAAATATACCTAGGGATATAAATGAGTTGAGTATTGATTTGCTCCAATTGGATTTATTTATAAACGAGTCGAACTTGAGTTGAGTATTTAAAATCATTTAATGAAATAGCCAAACTCAAATCAAATATCATCAAAATTGCATAAGCCTAAAGGAGCTTAATTGAATTGAAATTTTTTTATTAGGATTAAATTTAAAATAAAATTATTAATTTTTTTCAAAAATAAGATTTCTATTTTAAAAACTTAATAATTTATTAATATTTACATAAAAACTGTAAAAAATTAGATATTCCATTATAAATGTAAATTACAATATGAAATTTGCTATATATTTTTTAAAAGTATATTTATACATATTATAAATAAAAATATATAATTATATTTATTATCAAGTGGGTTCATGAACTTACAAGTCGAGTACTAAAAACTTGAGATTGATTCGTTAAATTAATGAGACGAGCTCGAGCTTAATTTTAAAACTCGTTTAATAAATGAGTTGAGTTTGAATCGATTTTTATTGAGTCAAGTTTCAAGTAACTTGCAAGCAAATTTGGTTTATTTACACCCCTAAATACACCTAACAGTTCATGATTATAGATTACTTAATCATCATTATAAGAATTTGCACATGTTAAACTCAATAAGCTTTTATTAGAAATCAAATAATCTTATTGAATTATTTGCTAAGAGACAAGATTCAACAAAGATAGATTATATTAAATTAAGGAGTCTTCTCATCTTCAATTTCACACATGCACACACATACTGAGACATCATCTTTAGCTACTCCTTCTTGGACATCGCCTATACTATTATCTTTCCCTTGGTAAGTCCAATTCACCATTGATGGTAGCATGTCTAGTCTAAATGATAACTTATAGATAAAATTTTATGGTTGAGCAATAGATGATTATTTGGTGGTGACAAAGGAGTTTTTGGAGGTGGCATTTACGTATATGACGTTGATGCTAAGAGTGTAAATAAATCAAAATAACTTGTAAACTATTTAAGATCAATTTGGGGAGTACTCAAAATTAACTTGATATTAACTCAATCAAGTTTGAGCTACTCAAAGAAGCAAATAAGCTAACATTAAATATCAAAATACTTAATTCAAAAGGCTTATGAGCATAATTGACCTTTGGTTACCTTAAACATATGAACTTAAAACCCTAACATTACTAATGCCTTTTTTCATTAGCCACCCATAAAATCTCCCTTCCTTTTCTGCCACCCTCCCCTTTCATCTCCCTTGACCTCGATTGTTGCTTCTTCACGAATTAACACCATCATTTTAGAACAAATCCCTAAATCCCTTTTCTCCTGCTTCTCATCTCCCCTTTTAAGTTTGACCTTCGTACCTTTTGCACTTCCTCTCTCCTTTATTTGATGAGCTGTTATCCACTTCACTCTTTTGATATCATCATTTACTCCTTTTCTCAACATGTGAGATAATGTCATCTCTTAATCCTTAGCTAATAGTTACTTATTGCTAATAAAGGAAAATCTAGGCATTTGGGTTAATATTTTAGTTTCATTTTTTAAATTTTTTTGGTAGACATTTGTTATTTTTCTTCATTTAACAACCCCTTTGGATCTGTATGAATGTCTTTAATTTTGTTATTTCTAATAAAAATATACTATAACATCCTCAACCAAGGTGTCAACTTGAGGTACTTTAGGTGCCTAAAGGTGTTAGCTTGAGGTCCTTAGGGATTAGTTTTAAAGTCCCATATTGATAGTTAATAGGAAAGATTAACAACATATGTAGGTGTAGGCCTAAATACTATAACAATCTAGGTTAACCATTTTAGACTATGTGGTTAAGTTATTATTCATAGGTTACATAGAATAGTTGGGGTCAAGCCTTTACAATTGGTATTAAAGCCACCTTAGGTCAAAAATTAACATAGAGCTAGTAGACTTATGAGAAAAAGGCTACCCATGGTTAGAGATGAGGCGAAGTTGCTTGATGCACTAGTGAATTACAATACCTAGGGGCTGCATCCTAGCCAAGATCAGTTAACAGTTTAGTGGCATAAACCCAATGAAGTCGTGATGAAGATGTCATGAGTCCAAGAAAGAAAGATTGTAACATTTCCAATCAAGATATCAGCTTAAGGTGCTTAGAGGTGTAGCTTAAGGTACTTAGGGATTAGTTTGAAAACCCATATTAATAGTTAACAAGAAAGATTAGTAACATATGTAGGTTTCAGATCGACTACTATAACAACTTGGGTTAACCATGATAAACTTGCTTAAAAAAGTAGGTTACATAGGACAATTAGGTTCTAGCCATTATAATTGGTATTATAACAACCCTAAATCAGAAATTTATGTAGATTTGGTGGGCTTGTGAGGAAAGGGCTGCCCATGGTTAGTGATAAGGTGGAGTCACTCAAGGCACTAGCGAGCTGCAATACTTAAGGGCTACATCTTGGCTAAGCATAATTAGCTACATCCTAACTAAGCATAGTTTACAACCTAGTGGCATAAGCCTAATTGTAAGTCAATTTACGATGAGGACGTTATATGTCTAATAAGGGGAGATTGTAACATTCCTAATCGAGGTGTTAACTTGAGGTGCTTCACACTTATAGGTGTTAGCTTGAGGTACTTAGGGATTAACTTACAAATCTCACATTGAAAGTTAATAAGAAAGGTCAACAACATATATAGGTTGGAGTCCAACTACTATAATAACTTGGGTTAATCAATTTAAGTCATATAATTTGACCATCATTTACAAGTTACACAGGATAGTTAAGTTCAAGCCATTTCAATTAGTACCAGAACTACCCTAGGTCAAAAATTTACACAGAGTTGATGGGCATGCAAGGAAAGGGTTGTTCGTGTTTAGAGATGAGGTAGAGCCATTAAGGCACTTGTGAACCACAATACCTAGGGGCTACAACCTGTAAACATCAGATTCTAGACCTCTAGATGCAAAGCCTGATGATGAAAATCATTGAACATATCCCCAAAGTGTAAGAGGAATTATAAACGAAGAAATGAGGACCTAAGGAAACCTTGAAGAGGCACAAAACCAAACCTAAAACCAAAAGCACAAAGCAAACCCATAACCATATCCTAAGCTGCCAGCCTAAGCATCTGAGCTGTATAGCCCACAATGTAGGGTTGTACAACCCAGATGTTAGTGCTTTGCAACCCACATATAGGGTTGTACAACCCTCCCTTAAACCTTAGTCGTTAGAATCTTTTGGAACTGGTCCCCCTTTAAACCTTATGGTTGCATAACCTTGACAGATGGATAAACAACCCTTTTCTAATTGCATAACCCATATGAAAACCCTAATTCTATGAGATTCATCTTATTTTTTATGATTAGATGCATCCATGGTGTGACCAGAACCATTTAAGGGTTTGGTGCACTCATCTAACACCTATAAATTCCCCTCTCATTTGAAGAGTAGAAAGACTTGGACAACCTAACAAAACTCTACCAAAATTTACTCTTAAACACTTTTTAACATAAAAACCTTAAGCCTTAAGTCATCCTAACTCACTCCAAGGTAGAACTAGGCTTTTCTATTAATCATTATGCATTCTCTAAGCATTTTGGAGGATATTAAACTCATGGTATGCCTTTGAGGGCAATTAATTATCAAAAAAGGAATCTAGAAACCCCCATAAACCTCATTGCTTCTTCTCCTTTTTTTTTTCTTTTCCTTTTTAGAAAACCTAGAAAACAAGGGCTATACAACCTAATTTGACTGGTAGACAAATTTGCAAAGTTCCTTTTTCTTTTCTCCATTCAGATTTATACTTTTCCAAAACCTTTTTAAGATGTTCCAATGTTTTAATAACAAAATGTAATAAGGAATCACATCCTAGGATTCCCATTTATCTCGAAATGGGACCTTAGTATGGTTTTGAAGTGGTTTTACAACTAATTTTTATGTGATACTCCATGTTATTTCCCTTTTGGTTATGTGATGGTTTTGATTCTGTTTTGACCATTTAGGACAGTGACTAAGGGAGGAACTTAAGGTTCCAATGACCTTGAGAGTCCCTTTTGTGATTGTGTTTTTGCTTGCAATACATAGTGCCTTGGCTTTGCATTTCTTTCATCTCTTTGAGTTATATACTAACCCTTACCATGGTTAGCCATGCATGTGGATGCCTAGCTCTTTGTGAGCTACACAAGGGGAGGATTCATCAATCCTAGGATGTTTTCATGATGATCCAACTTTAGGCCATTGAAAATCCTTTATTAGGCTTTGCATTGCATGTTTATGATTCATGCTTTTCATGATGCATATACTTGTGTTTGAATGCTAAATGCTATTTATATGGTGTGGGGATACCATATTATGGATTTAGATGCATGCTTTGGTACCTTAACTTTGGAAATATGGTAAAATGATTATTATGGACTTTATTTGCCTTCCTTTTAGTCTCTTTTATTTACTTTCCTCTTCCCAGTCACTGAGATTTTTCTCTTTCTTTAGGTATAGGTGTTCTTGCTTGAGTTAGACCATGAGTTTGGTCTTGATTATCATCCTACATAATTATGAATGATTTTTCTTAGATGGATGGATGATAATGAATGTTAAACCCCTATGCCATGATGCATGACCCCCTTCTCCTTTTGAGATAATTATGCTTGAGTGGATGTATGAATATGCATAATGAACCCTATACCATGATGCATGACCCCTCTCCCCTTGGGATTGATGGAATGTTTTGATTAGTTTGATTATGTTAGATGTATGCTTAAGACCATTAATCAGGCTAATCAATAGCTCCTTTAAAACATTAAAAGTGAAAAAATGATACTAGATGGTTGGATCCTGATATTCGAGAGATTGGGGTGCCTAACCTCTTCCCTAAGCTATACCTAATTTTTGAACCCGATCTTTGATGAGGTGAAGATGAAGTAGGCCTTCTATTGACTTAGAATCGGTTTAGATTTTGCGATTTAGAATAGGTTTAGATTTTGCCTTTCTCAGATTCTTATTTCAACCAAAGTCAGGTGGTGTCTCCATATTTCTTAGGGATAATACTGATGTATTGTCCTATTTTGGTCCCCCAATGACCACCATTCAGACTAAGGATTTTGGAATTGTACTAGGCCTAAAATGGATCCCCTGTTGGTCTATTAGCATGCCATTTCTTGGGGTCATTACTAGTGTAAAGATCTTCATCCTCTAGATCTCTCATTGATAGACAAAAAGATGGACTTGCAAGCAAGATTCCACTCGTTCGAGCCTAACCATAAACCACTAAGACATTGGCAGTGTCGATTCTAAGGGGGATTTGAAATTGACGTTGCGTTTAATCTCTAGTTCACTTTTAATATTTTAAGCTTATTATTGATTAAGTACATTGCATTCACGTAGTCTTCACACTTCACCACGAGCACTAAGTTGCTTTTAGACAAACCTATGGTCTTTTAAAATTGAGACTTAAGTTTCATTAGGGCATAAGAGATTGCGATGAGGGTTTATCACTCATAAGCCTAGTACCTTCGAGTATATCTAATGAGGGATCACGACAACCACACCTCAAGCTTATGAGAGCCATTAACTACAATAACCTTCTTAACCATTAGGCGCATGTAGGAGCCAATAATACCTTGGAATAGGGTACCCCACTTGTTTACATTTCTTCAAAGAAGAGTGAAGGTTCTTAAAGAACATGGTTAGGTATCCCTAATGTAAACATAAATGATAACCCATCCCTCTCGATGTAATTATCCTTCATATGTAAATACTTATCTATTCCTCCTTTCCCTCTATGTAAATGTTTTCTATGTACATCCCTCTCTCCTTAAAAGGATATCTTTCCTTGCTTGTACATATTTCTTTAAATGAAGTAAAAAATTCTTCCTTTTAGCACCTTTATGTATATGTTGTGTCCAAAATTTAACTCTTCTTTGTCCGAGGCAACCTTACACATTCTTTGCCCTTATGATAATATAAGAATAAGACCCCACCTAGGAAAAAGTCGTTAGACCTCTTGTGTGGGAGAAATAACATTGGAAGGATCTTGTGCAAAATGATTTATGCATAACTTGCATACATGCATCGATTACCTATTCATGCATCATACTGATGACCCTTGTCTTGTAGCCATCATAGCTTCTTCCAAACCCTCATGGAATAGAAGGGGCAATCGAGTTGCTAGAAAGAGTAAGACTCCTATTATGAGCGAGAAAGTTAACCTAATCATGGAGCTAACCATGCCACTAGAGATCTTAGAAAAAATTATAGCCGACTTCAAACACAAGATGGAAGATAGAATTGTCGAGGAAGTAAAAAGTACATCCATGGATTTTGAAAAGGGAGGCAACCTCTGTTAATAGAACTAATAAAGGGAAAACACCAATGAAATGCTCCAACCTGTAGTGATTAATGATGATCTGTTTGGGATGAAAGAATGCCATAGAAGTAAGCTTGCCATAGAAGTGGGAAGTACAACTATTGTTCTGGACAAACCCCTAAAAAGTGAGAAAGAAAACATCCAATTTAATGATTTTTCCAAATAGTTAGAGAAAATACAGAAACCCTAGGTGCTAAAGGTTTGGAAAGGGAATAAACATTGAGGAATTGCTAGTCCATAAACTTGAGAAGCTAACAACTAACTTTTGTATGTCTAAACTTTCCAAATTCATAGAGATCCATAATGCTAAAAACGATGTTTGTTCATATGTGCTAGTCATGAAGGCATTTAGGGTTTCGATGGATACCATGTTAGAGCTTTTTGAGTTGTCATTGGAAAGGTTCGCTAAGACGTGTTACTTTAACCAACCAAAAACTATTAGAGAAGAGTAAAAGTAGTTGACAAAAGCTTTCGAAAGACACTATGCTTATAACTTGGATCTAAAGGTCATACTATAAGATTTGGAATCTTTGAAGCAAAAAATAGGTTAAAGCTTCAATGATTACATCAAAAGATGGAATAGATGGCTTTAGAGGCGACTATAAGGCTTACAAAGAGAAAATTGGTCAGGATATTTGTTAAAGGAACTCTACTTGGTATTGGTGCTAGAATTTAAGGAATATTAGTTAGAAACTTTGAAGACCTTGGAGAAGTAGGTTTGCAAGATGAAGAGTTAGACTTGAGAAGACAATATAGGGGAAGAAGAAGTGCCTCGTCTCAGCCTCAGGTCCAAGGGAACGAGATGGTAGATGTAAATGCAGTAAGAGCGTTAAGACAACTCACTTATTTGGGGATGCCTCTATCTAATGCGTGTAAAAGAAAGGGGTACTGAAGCTTCTAGTACCGAGACCACCTCCTAATCTACTACTTAAGAGGTATGATGCCAATGCTTACTGCGCTTTTCATCAAGGAGCAAGTAACAACACTGATGATGACTGCTAGAGACTGAGACATGAGATTTAAGATCTAATCAATAATAAGATGATTGTTCCACAAAATTCTAGAAGGCCTAGCTTCTGAGTGAACCTTCTCCTAAACTATCATATTGTTTCTCCCCAAATCAAGAGACATTTATGATAGATTATAGACTTTTTAAGAAGTTGTTATTGCTACTATCAAGAAGGTCATAAGGGAGACTCTAGTTGTTTACGCTATTAATCCTTGGGAAAGTTTAAATGAAGAAGTAAAGGAACGATAGAGAAAAAGGATGATCCAACTATAGAAAGAGAGTGATGAAGAGAAACAAATGAAATAAGTGAGCCATGTGACACGCAATGGAATATACTATCTTGATAGAAAAGCTCCCTAGGACATAAGGGTTAAGAAGAAGGCAGTTGAATTTGACTTTCTTGCTACTACTAATGTTTTTATTTCTAGCATCTTTGAGGATGATGATGTATTTCTTTCTAAGTTTAAGGCAATGAATGATGTGTTTGCTTACTTGTGTGATGTGTTTTTTTTTTATGGTAGTGTGCATAACATGCATTATTTCATGAGCATATTAATATTAATTCTATACATACCACTGCATTTAATCTTAGCATGTAGGAAAATCTAAAAATCTACTCATCACTAGTGATGTCACCTAAAAGAGCAGAGAAAGTTCAAACAACTGCTAAAAAAAAGAATACTAGAGGGTCTTTACTTTGACATATGAAGACATGTCAGGGGTTGATAGGTGAATTGCAAAACATAAAATTTTAAGCTATCCACATATGAAACTGGTGTAGCAGTAGCTTCAAGGGATGAAACTTGAGTGGGCCTAGTTGGTCAAGGAAGAAGTAACAAAGCAATTGAATGCCAAATTCTTAGAGATAGTAGATTACCCTAAATGGTTAGCTAATATAATATCGGTATCAATGAAGGATGAAAGAGTAAAGATGTATGTAGACTACAGGAATTTGAACAAGGTATGCCTAAAGGATGACTTTCCTTCACTACACATAGATGTACTAATTAATAGTATGGTTAGCTAATATAATACCAGTATACTAATTAATAGTATGGTTAGCTAATATAATACTAGTATCGATGAAGGATGGAAGAGTAAAGATGTGTGTAGATTATAGGGATTTGAAGAAGGCATGCCTAAAGGACGACTTTCCTTCACTACACATAGACGTACTAATTAATAGTGTCACAACTTATGTTATGTATTCCTTTATGGATGGATTCTCTAGGTATAACTAGATTCTTATGGCTATAAAAAGATAAGGTGAAAATGGCTTTTATCATAGAATAGAGGATGTATTGCTATAAAGTAATGTCATTTACGTTAAAGAATGCGGGGTGACATATCAACGAATGGCAACAACCTTATTGTATGACTTAATCCATAAAGAGGTGGAAGTGTATGTAGATGACATGATGGTGAAGTAAGAAAAAAAAGGGAAGGGCACTTTATAACTTTGAAAAAGTTTTTGAAGATAGTCGATGAGTACAATTTTAGATAGAATTCGAAAAAGCGTATGTTTGGGGCCACCTTCGGTAAGGCACGTGGTTAGTGAATAGGAAATCAAAGTGGATCCAAATAAGGTAAAGGTAATTTACAATTAAGATGGAAAAGGAGATTCGAGGTTTTATGGAACACTTATAGTACATTAGTCAATTTATAGTGAGACTAACTCCCATTTGTGAGCCAATCTTTAAGCTATTAAGGAAGTACTAGTTATCAAAGTGGAATGAATAGTATCAAGAGGCTTTTAAGAGAATTAAAAAATATTTGATTAGCCCACCGATATTGAAGCCACCAAAGCCTGAAAAACCTTTAATCTTATATTTTATAGTAGAAGACAACTTTGTTGGTACAATGTTAGCTTAAGAAGATGGAATAAGGAACAAACATGCGATGTACTATCTTAGCAAGAAGTTACTATCCTAAGAAGTGAAGTCTAACTAGGAGGAAAAGACTTGTTTGGAATTGGTCTGGGCGATGAAGAAATTGAAGCATTATTTCCAATTGTCCTTTATGGAAGAGGTTTTAGGGCTAGTATGGTTAAGTGCCTACATGAGGCCCTATCATTGACAGGAAAGTTGACAAAATGGTTGATCCTATTAATTGAGTTCAACATCAAGTTAACTGAGTTTGACATCAAGTATATGGTAAAAAAGGTGATCAAAGGGTGAGCAGTCTTAAAGTATTGGGCATAATAACCTTTCGAAGAAGTACATGCAGGGGTCTGTAGTCCCACATGAATGGTGAAAGAAATGCATGCAGGGGTGAGCAGTCTTAAAGTATTTAGCAAAAAGGTGATCAAAGGGTGAACAGTCTTAAAATATTTGGCAAAAAAGGTGAAATAACTGTATACAGGGGTCTGTGGTCCCATATGAATGGAAAAGTGTTGGCAAAGAAAATTTTAAGATTGGTAGATTACTGACAAGTATGGAATGTGATTGTATTCAAAAGGTTCAAAAATGTCGCGAATGCTAAGTTCATGGTAATCTCAGTCATCTGCCACTGATCGAGTTATAGAATTTGACCTAACCTTTACCGTTTCTAGTATGAGACATTGATATAATTTGAGAGATCAGATTGACATCTACAAAGGGCATAAGTATATTATGGTAGTGGTGGACTACTTCTTTAAGTGGGTAGAAACTGAAGCCTTTGTTAAGATGAGGCAAAACAGATGGAGCAATTTATTAAGAAAGACCTCATTTATCGCTACGGTGTGCCACATAATGTTGTAATGGATAATGGTGCCCATTTTCAAGCAGAGGTCAAGGTCATGTTGAGTACAACATAACCCATCATAAGTCATCACCTTATAGACCACAGGCTAACAAAGCAGTGGAAATGACAAATAAAAATGTCAAAAATATCTTTGCCAAGATGGTTAAAATGTACAAATACTAGAATGAGAAGTTATTGTTCGCCTTGTGGGTTACGTTTATGAAATGATGCCATACTCCTTGGTATTGGAATGGAGGCAGCAAAACAATTGAGCTAAAAGTGAAGTGCTTACAGATATTTGTTGAATTTGGCATTCTCAAGTATTAATAGACGAAGAGCAGACTTGAACAATTGGCTTTGTTGGATGAGAAAAGGTTGAAGGCCTTGTACCATATCCAATTGTATTAGGCTAGGATGACCTGTGTGTTCAACAAAAAAGTTAAAACAAGTATCGTAAAGGTTGGTGATCTGGTACTAAAGGAAGTTCAATTACAAACTCAGGATCCTTGAGGAAAGTTTAGGCCAAATTGGGAAACCTATGTGGTCAAGTTGGTATACTTAGATGGCATGATGAAGTTAGCAGATCTGGATGAGAATTATTGGCCTAGGGCACCAAAAAGGGAGGTTCAATTGGTGGTCAATTAAAAATTAAAAATAGGGTCAATGTGTTTAAGAAGATGAGTAGGAGAAGAAAGAAATTAACACAAGTATTTGCATTTTCTGTTTGTTTTATTTCTGTCAAGTTATTAATCCCATAGCTTACTTATAAGTAAATAAAAATGTTTATGTTTTGCAATTCTTTGTCGTATGTGATTGATTGAATTTACTTTCATCATTGCAATTCTTATTAATTTACTTCTTATGCACAGTTATCTATTTGTTATGCATTTGTTCTTTTCCCTTATAAACCCCTCTTTTTGATCTTGCCAAAGGGGGAGAGAAAGAATAAAAAAAGAATCTAAGGGGGAGAGAAAATAATTTGCAAGAAAATAACATAAGTTGAGGGGGAACATTGTATGTCATACTTAGAAAATTGCACTTTGGTTGGTTGTATGTAATACTTAGAATCTAGAAATTTTTAAGTATTCATTGAATCATTCACCATTCCAACTTCACAACTTCAAAACTCATGCATTTATTTTCTCTTAGGATCAATCTAAGCTGTCAAAATCAAAAAGAGGAAGATTGTTAGACTAGGTTGATTTAACCGAAGTCATAAACCTTTTTTGATATTAACAATAGAGATTGATCAATTCTAATACTTTCATTTAGTGTTGTTTTACATATTATTAGTTAGATTTTTCATTGAAAGTAGGTTGGAATTCAAAATCTTCAATAATGTAAAGATCATCCAAATTCGCTGTGTGTGTATGGTAAATCGCGACCGCGAATCGATCATAAGAAAGGATGAAGCTAGGCTAGAGGAATTCGTGGGCTATTTCGCTGCCACAAACTGTCCAAAGATTACATAGCCTTAGTCACTGAGGAATTCGCGGTGCATGTTATGCCATGGTCGCTACCACAACTTTCATAATGACTATGGAGGGAACCAAAGCCACAACCACAACATACTATATGTGCCATATGTCCGTTGAAAAATAAAAAATCGTAAGGGCAAAAATTCGGTAGCGACCATGATTCAAGGAGTTGAAGCTTCCTCACCAAATAGAGGAGTTTGCGGTCTCAGTCGCGCCCAAGCCTTAGGTATCTTGCGATCACGACTTTTGAGAATGGTTTGAACACAATGACTATATTTTCCAGGACAACCATTGGAAAACTAACACGGGGACTAGCCATTAGACACAGACGAGGTTTTTTGCTAAAATTTTTGGCTTTATAATGGAAATTGGAAATTCGGGCCGCAAAATTGTAGCAGCGACCACGACTTCCGTCTGACAAGCATTTAATGCTAAATCTGCCTGGCGCAGCTTAGAGATTTGTTAATAGTTTTAGTCCAACATCTCTTTGGTTGGATATGAACTATAAATACTCCACCAAACAGATGTAAATGCAAGAAAATTCATTCATTAGTATCCAATCTCTTGCCAATTTGCTACTCATTCTTTTAATTCTCATTTATATGTTTGTGATTGTTTGGTGTGAGCACTAAACACCATTTTAAGAGGGTTTTAGTGTGAGCCTTGAAAACACTTGTAAGATTTTCGTGTGAGCCTCGAAAACACTTGTAAGAGGTTTTTGTGTGAGCCTAGAAAACACAAGGTGTAAGGTTATTGTGTGAGCCATAATCACAAAATTGTAAAAGTTTGGTGTGAGCTTGAAAACACTATTGAGTTGAGTACAATACCCAATTGTAGAGAATTGGGGAGTGGACGTAGGGTTAGTTAACACCCGAACCACTATAAACACTTATGTTAATTTTTTTCTTCTCTTACTTATTTTCTTAAACACATTAACCCTCTTTTTAATTTTTAATTGACCATCAATTCAACCCCCTTTCTTAGTGTCTTAGGCCAACAAGAATGAATTTACTGAGCCTATGAACATTGGTCAACTAAAGAAATATTTCATGTGAGGTGTGGGAAAAGTAAAATAGCCTACTAAGTCAAAAACTCGAAAGGGCAGCTAAGGCAAAAATTAGGGTATAAATAAATAATGAAGAAAAAAGAAAGAAAGAAAAGCTCGCTAAGTCAAAAACTTGATGGAGCAACTTAGACAAAAGTTAGAGCATAAAAATGAATAAAATAAATAAAGTAAAAGTCGAAAGAGTGTGGCAGACCATTCGGGGATTACGAGCAAAGGGTCTACAAGATAGAGGCATTGAGATGATTGGATGTTCTAATGTGCCAACATTAAAAGTAGAAATTTTGCACTTAATTAACATGTAACTTGGGAAATGGGAATGTTTCATGCTAAACATAATATCAAATGGAAGCACATTTGTATAATTAAAGTGAATTAGTCATACATGCTTTTGAACTAGAAGAAAATATAAAACAATAATTTCTATGGAAGATCATTATCTAATATTTGTTAATGTGATGCTTATAGCTCTAAAGGTCATGCAACCATACCATATAGCCTACATCATAGTCAGGTTGAGAGTCTCGATTGGTGTAAAAGTCATAGATGTGGCGATTGGTCCATGTAGCCTAAACTCTATCCAAGAAGTACTGAGATAAGGGACCCTCTACAAATGATGGGGGAAACTATACCTTGAACTGAGGAGCGCTAAACTGGCGATGCACACGAGCTGGATCATAAAACGTGCTTGAAGCTATGGTAGGAAGAATGATATAATCCCTATAAGTCCTCAGGGTAACACACTATAGATTCCACCATAGGTAGCTCCAATAGACATTAGTGGCAGTGATGTGGGACATCCACTCAACCCACTTAACCATAGTAGTAACAGGCCTCATCAGGCGATGGTTCGAATGATGCTGCGGTTGTAGAGCCTCGTATCTATGGGTAGGGCAACCAATAGTCCCAACCTCTCTTGTAGCCATATTTGAAAAAAAATAAAAAGAATAAAAATAAAATATGCTTTTTAGGTTAAAAACCTAAAAGGGTGACCTAAGCAAAATTGAGGAGTTCGTTGGATTGAAAAGGTATGAGGGCAATCTAGGTAAAAGTTAGGGCAATAAATAATAATAATAATTGAAAAAAAGGAAAAGAAGAGAAAAATAAGGAAAGGCTAAGCAAAAACTACAATAAAAGATAGTGTAAGAGGGCCTCTTACTTAAAGTAATAGAGGGCTCCTCATAAAAAAGTCATTAACACTAAGAGCCATTTGGTCAAGTCCCACGATGGTCTTGCTCATGATTTTCGGTATAGGGGTCTTCCTTGATTCAACTCCCTATAAGAGTGGTAAAATCTATAGATCTATCTTTCCATCCACCCTCCACAACAAATACTAGTCCATCATAATGGCTACCATAATACGAGCTTGGGTTGCTCGAGCATATCCTCTAAAAGGGAAAAGAGTGATAAAAAGAGCTATAAAAATCTTTTTCTTGACTAATTGTACCTAGGTACCTCCTCATACCACATGTCAAATAGCTCTACCATCTTTTGAACATGAGGGTAATCCAATTGAAATAGTACAATTCAATCCATAGCTGTGACATGATAATTAAGAATAGTGCCAAACTCCTCTAGCAGGGGGGCAGATCTCCATATATCTGAAGTGAAAAGTATGAGTAGTGGGATTCCACAAGTCACAAGCTACTCACAGGAAGTGAGTGTTAAGTCGGATAGAGAAGAGGTAGTGAAGAACTGAAAGACCCACCTATGGTAGATCAAATTAGATCGAGGGTGAGAGAGACCATGTAAATGCCTTTGACATGGTGTGGGAGCTTCAAGTAGTGGGTGTGAAGAGAAAATTTAGAGTGGCCATTTATACAAGAAGAAAGGTTGGCAGGTTTGTATAGCCCTTGACTAGGGTTATACAACCATCCAACTGGGTTGTACAACCCTTAGTTCCTAAGAGGGCTTGGGCAGTTTCTCCTTCAAACTTCGGGCTTAGAATGGTGTTTGTACTTGTTCTTAAAAGCGTATATGTAAAAGAATGATAGTGTATTGTCAAAGACATAATCGAAGCCCAAAATCATGTTTTTGCATTAAAAGAAAATCAAAGTATCAGGGTTTGACAAAAAATAGAAGAAATGTTGCCTCAGTTTGTCCAAGAAATTCCTAAGTAAGCATCCAAAAATTAGGGGGCCTTTTAAATCACCCAATAACCTGTATGATTATGCAAAATATTAATCATATATACTATACTAAAAAGGAAAAGAGGAAAATGCCCTAAAAAGCTAGGAAGGGAGTCTCAATAGCTTAGTTGTCTCTGCCTTTAAAAGGAGTCACCTCGAAATCCTTGGCCTCACTATCGGTTGCTATGTACCTATACTCCATGGCTTCCTTAATGAAGGTCTCAATCTATGCCTTTGCCTTTACCAGTTGTTAATCCTTCTCTTTGATCTTGTGGTTCAGGTGCTATATCATCTCTTGTAAGAAACACGAGGGTTACGATAAGTAAGACACAAAACACACAAGACACAAATCATAAACATGCACATGTGCATTATTTTGCATTCTTTTATTAACCTGCATAGAACACATCTGCTGCATCACAAACCTCTTTATGGCAATGATCAGATCGACCATGGCCTCAACCTGGGCACAAATGGTATATGAAAAGAAAAAAAGGAAACACTTTGGCAATAGACTTACATTGTAATCAAGAAATAAGGAAACAAAGAAGTAAATACTTACATAGGTGGTCTTGGTCAGCTCAAACATGCAAACAACCCAAGTGATTTGTAGCGACATCATTGACTTAGTCAATGAAGTCATGTAAGACTCCATTATATTATTTGGTATGAAAGCTAAGTCACCTACCACTGCGAGCTCCATGCCTTTCGAAGTTGATCCATAGGCCTGCTTGTGGCCTCGGGCAGCAACAACACCATACACAAAAGCTGGAGTGGCAGACCTCTGAGCAACCTATGTAATAGTACGCTAGTCCCCATGTTGTAGAATGATCGCCTTGTTAAGTGCACATCAAAGGAATGCACAATAATAGTCTCTGACATAAGAAAACTCCCTATAAGTGCTCTAAACATCTATGGCCTGTAGGGGGTACTCGTAGAGGATAGTGGTTCCCCTGGCAAGTAGTGTAGTGCTATGGTAGGCTTTACACCCTCAAGGTCCCCCGCCTACAATAAACTTATGGGCGGGTGTTATGGGACAGGTCACTCATCCAGGCCCTCACGCCAACTGAAGATGAGCTCTCTGAGGTATCAGACTCAAATGGAAGGCCTATTATTAGATGACGGTCATAAGAGATGGCTTTTGCTTCCATCACCTCTATCGGCCACATCTCCATAGGACCCTTCCAGTCGAGGCGTAATTGCAATGAAGATAGAAAATAATATAAGTGCATGACCGTATAATAAAAATAAAATAATCATGACTTATATAATTATGTCTGTACAGATAAAAGTACTTAGTCCAGAGTAATTGTGTTCAGGTAGGTGTGCCTGGTGATGATAGAGGACTCCTAGTAAGACACAATGCTCCACCATGAGAAATGAGGGTAGCCACCATCCACATCATCCTTGAGGTCCAACCTTCTAGCAGGCCTGACTCAATGCTCCATGTTTGTCGACAAACATAACATAAGTCTCAAATTAATGAAACAAGACTAAGTCATAAAAAAGAAGGGGGGAATTAAGAGATACTTACGATGCAAACCCTCTATGCAACGCTAATTTACCCTGTGCCCTAGGAGGATCGATTAAGATATCTATAAAGGTATGCAAGTGTTGCAGACCACTAGTCAAAATTATCCTGCAGGCCCAGGTCATTCAACACTGGCACTAAGTAAAGCTCGACCACTTTATAATCGCTTGAGAATAAAACCCTTAATAGGGTGTATAGTAGAAAGTAAAAATATGTGCTGGTTGATCATCTCACTAAAGTTGTCGTGGGTGACCTGGGGTGCATCAGTTTGTATGTTAAACATTCCTATAGTCATGCTCCTTTAAGCAGGGGAATAGAGCCAATGACCCTTAGCAAGTTATCCCTCTGAAGCATCAGATTATGCATACCAAAATTTGTAGGTAAGAGAATACCCATGAATCGCAACTTGGTTAGAAAGGTGAAGTCCCCAGTTATAATCTTCACCTCACCGATTAAAACTAGATGGAAAGTATGGGTCGTATCCATCCACTTCTCTAGCAGTGATTTCATCATTGCCAAATCAATCTTTGATGTCTCATCTAGTAGCATTCGTAGGAAGGTCCAAATCCCTATCCCCTCTAGATGGGCCAGAACTTGAGGGTGCAATGTTTGACTCTACCCTCTAGTAGGAACCACAACACCGTCTTCATTCTGGAAGGCGACAATCCTCTACAAGAAAAGAAAAGGCAATAAAGAAGGGACTTGAATAATGTAATATATATATGTATATGTTTTTTGCACAATTATCAAGTTAGAAGATGAAATAATCAGAGGATTCTACATTGAAAGAGAGAGGAACAACAAGTCTTAGTCACTGGATTTAATTGCAAGTTTTGAGGATGTTATGAAAATAGTTTCTTAAAAAAAAATTTGGTACTCACAAACAAAGCATCGAAAGATCAATAAGTCAACTAGACAAATAAATAAATTATTTATAATTTCAAGTATGAACCCTAACTTTTCATTGGCTATTCCATTAATTAATTTTAATCATTCCTTGTGCATATCACAGAAAAAAGCCTGAGTGCATGCAAATCAAGACAACCTGCTAGACTGACAGACAAAGAGTAAAATTTTACTAAAAATAAAGAGTGAGTGTTTTAAAAATTATCTCTAAATATTATATAAGCTAACCTATTGTTCGTCGTTAAAAAGAAAAAATTCTAGGGTGGCACCTAAAGTCTATAGTGACAAGATAGATAAAAAAATAAAATAAAATAAAAGAAAAAAAGAGAAAAGAATGCCTACCACTTATGAGGTGGCTCCTACATGGTGTCAATATAGGTTTTAGATTATCGGTATGTTACCAATAGAAGAAAAGTCAGGAGAAACCATCTTAGTGGTCATACCCTTGAATGGGCTCACCCGTATATCTGCTCCAAGGTATCCAGTGTCTTGAGGTCCTTATTAGGGAACTCCTCTTAGACGTTAAACATCTCATCTTTTATGGTACTCGACCATGATAATCGCTCGAAAAGCTAAAGGAACCTAAGAGCTAAGTCCAAAGCTTTGAGAGAGAAGGGGAAGAAAGAGAAAAGGAATAATGCAAATGAAAAAGGTTGTTTTCAAAGGGTTATTTATACTAGATTAGGGTTGTACAACTAGTCTGTACAGACCTATGGTCTGTATAGCTAAGACGTGGGCTATACAACCCCTTTAGGTTAGGCTGGGCCAAGATGGGCCCTTTCAGCCTAACACTTCCCTAACCCATCTAACCTAACTGCTTTTAACCTTTCAAGCCTAATTACACCCAATTTGCCACTATATCCCTGGCCTCTTTTCAAGCCTAATTACAGTTAATTTACCAAAATACCTCTGACCTTCTTTCAAGCCCAATTACACCTAATCTACTAAAATGCCCCTGGCCTCCTTTCCAGTCCAATTACACCTAATTTAATAAAATACCCCTAGCCTCCTTTCAAGCCTAATTACCTATAATCTACCAAAGTACCTCTAGCCTCCTTTCAAGTTGAGTTACCAAAGTACCCTTAGTGCTTTTAAAGCATTCAAATGATGCTCTAAACCTTTCGATCTGAGTTAAATCACCAAAATGCACTTCAATGACAAACTTGACCTTTTCTAAAAGCTAAAAAAATGTCTTTAAAGAAAATTATTTCATCTCAAAAATGCCAGAACCTAGGGGAGCAATTCTTATAATAGTTAGACCTAGACCTATTACCCTAAGATAAGAACAAACTTTTAGGACAGTTGGAAGAAATACAAAGATATTGATTTAGTTCTATAAGTGCCAGAAAGATCTGAATGATAAAGAAACTACTCAAGGGTCATCCCTGAGGTAGAGTTATTAGTTAGAAGGACTGAAACACCCACTAAGAGAAGATTCAAAGACAACATAAGAAGTCAATTACCATATATAAAACATCTGGAACCTACTAAAAATCTACTAGAACAACTTCAGTACTTGTTAGGAGGCTGCTGAGAACATACAAAACACTTGGTACCTACTAGAAAGCTGCCAGAACAACTTCAGTACTTACTACTAGAAAGCTACTGAAAACATACAAAACACCTAGAACTTACTAAAAAACTACTAGGACAACTTTGGTAAATGGTATAAAGCTGCTGAAAACATATAAAACACCTGGTAGCTGCTAGAAAGTTATAAGAACAACTTTAGTACCTACTAGAAAGTTGTTGAGAACATAAAAAACACTTTGTACCTACTAGAAAGTTGCCAAAACAACTTTAGATAGGCTAAAAAGCTACTGAAAAACTGTAAGAACAATTTTAGTATCTGCTAGAAAGCTGTTAAAGAAATATAAAACACTTGTTACTAACTCAAAAGTTGTGAGAATAACTTTATTGCTTGCTTGAGGAGCTGCTAAAGACCACTATCCTTTGGTATCCTTTCAAATGCTTATTTTCCTTCCTTTACTTTGTTAAGACTTATTCAAATAGTCATTTCTCAAATGTTGATTTTCAAGCTCCATAAAGCAGGGGCAAACTATAAGAATTAGATTATGGACCTTTGGATGCATAGCTTGATAATGAAAATCATTGAACACATCACCAAAATTTAAGGGGGATTACTAAAGAAAGAAATGAAGACCTTAAAAAACCTTAGAGAAGCTTAAAGCCTAGCTAAAAATCAGAAGCCCAAAGCCAAAGCTGCAATTATTGCCTAAAATACCAGCCTAAGCGTATGGGCTATACAACTTACAAAGTCGGGATATACAACCTAAGTGTTAGGGTTGTACGACATACATATAAGACTATATAACCCTTTCTTAAACCCTAGCCCTTGGAATCTTTTGGAATTGGTCCCCTCTTAAAGCCCAGGGCTGTACAACCTTTTTCTGGCTGTACAACTTACATGCAAGCCCTAATTATAGGAGATTCATCTCCTTCTTTGTGATTAGATGCATTCATTGTGTGATCAAAACTAATTTAAGGTTGGTGCCCTCTTCCAACATTTATAAATACCACTCTAATTTGAAGAATAGAAAGGCTTGGATAACCCTAATAATACTCTACCAAAATTTACTCTTAAACACCCCTTAACACATAAACCTTAAGCCCTAATTCATCTGAATTCACTCCAACGCATTTTGGAGGATATTAAATTCATGGTGTGCCTTTGAGGGCAATTAATCATCAAATAAGGCATCCAAAAACCCCTTACTAACTTCTCTTTCTTCTTCCATTTTCTTTTCTCTTATTTTTAGAAAACCCAAAAAATATGGGCTATATAACCTGGGTTGTAGGTTGTACAACCTTGTTTCAAGGTTGTAAATCTTAGGATGTATAACTTAGTTTGATGGTAGACAGATTTGCGAAGTTTTTTTTTCTTTTCTCCATTTAGATTTCTACTTTTTCAAAACCTTTTTAAGATGTTTAAATGTTCCAGTAATAGATTGGGATGAGGAATAATGTCTTAGGATTCCCATTCATCTCAAAATGGGACGTTGGTGTGGTTTTGAAGTGGCTTTACAACCCCTTTTTATGTACTGCTCCATGTTTTTTGACTTTTGGTTCTGTGATGATTTTGATTTTATTTGACCATTTAGGATAGTGACTGATGGAGGAACTTAAGGTTCCAATGACCTTGAGAGTCCCTTTTGTGATTGTGTTTTTGCTTGGAATACATAGTTAGTGCCTTGGCTTTGTATTTTCTCCTTCTCTTTGAGTTGCACACTAAATCCCACCTTGGTTAGCCATACACATGGATGCTTAGCTCTTTGTGAGCTACATAAAGGGAGGATTTATGAATCCTAAGATCCTTTCATAATGATCTAACTTTTGGACATTAAAAATCCTCTATTAGGCTTTACATTGCATGTTTATGATTCTTGCTTTTCATGATTTATATACTTATGTTTGAATGCTAAATGTTGTCCATGCAGTATGGAGATGTGATATTATGACTTAGATGTATGCTTTGGTACCTTAACTTTGGAAATAAGGTTAGATGATTATTACGGGCTTTATTTGCCTTCCTTTTAGTCTATTTTATTTACTTTCCTCTTGCTAGTCATTAATATTTTTCTCTTTCTTTGGGTGTAGGTGTTCTTCATTGAGTTAGACCATGAGTTTGGTCTTGATTATCATCTTACATGATTATGAATAATTTTGCTTGACTGGATGAATGATAATGTATGTTAAATCCATATGCCATGATGTATGACCCCATTCCCCCTTTGATCTGATTATGCTTGAGTGGATATATGAATATGCATAATGAACCCCATACCATAATGCATGACCCCTCTCGTCCAAGGATTGATGAAATGTTTTGATAGGTTTGATTGTGTTATATGTATGCTTAAGGCATTAATTGGACTAATTAATAACTTAATTAAAGTATTAAAAGTGAACCAAAGATGCCTAAAGGCTGGATCTCGATATTAGGGCGATTTAGAGGTGTCTAACCTCTTCCCTAAGCCGTACCCAATTTGCAAACCTGACCTTTGATAGGGTAAATATGAAATGGGCCTTATTAGGTTCAAATTTTACCTTCCTCTGATTCTTGTCCTTGTCAAAGTCAGGTGACGACTCCATATTTCTTAGGGATAGTACCAATGTATTGTCTGATTTTGGTCCCTCATTGACTACCATTCGTATTGAGGGTTTTAGAATTGCGTAGGGCCTAAAATAGACCCCCGTTGCTCCATTTAAGTGCCATTTCACAAGTTCATTACCAAGTATAGATCCCCGTCCTCTCGATCTATCATTGGTTGGTAAAAGGATAGAGTCATAAGTAAGATTCCATTTGTCCAAGTGCACCCACAAACCACCGAGGCCCTCCCACATCCTAACTTCACATAATTAACAACCTAGTGGCATGAGCTCAGTTGTAAGCCAAGTAATGTTGAGTACATCATGAGTCTAAGTAGGGGAGATTATAACATCTCCAACTAAGGTATTAGCTTAAGGTGCTTTGAGTGCCTAAAGGTATTTGCTTGAGGTTCTTAAAGAATAGTTTTAAAATCCCACATTGATAGTTAACAAAAAAGATTAGTAACATCTATAGATTTAGGCCCAACCATTGTAGCAACCTGGGTTAACCATTTTAGGTTGCATGGTTTGGCTACTATTTGCAAGGGTTTAAGCTTATATATATATATATAATATCTCGTTTCTTAGTTCTTGTTATGGAATTAACCTGTGAGGTCAATTCAATTTTGTCAAAGAACTTTAATTTTTTGCTAA
Source organism: Omphalea diandra (assembly GCA_949677035.1). Taxonomy (NCBI): domain Eukaryota; kingdom Viridiplantae; phylum Streptophyta; class Magnoliopsida; order Malpighiales; family Euphorbiaceae; genus Omphalea; species Omphalea diandra. The sequence continues at coordinate 33,275 of CATIWR010026799.1, forward strand.
TATTTATTTTTATTATTGTTGGTAAAAAATTTGGCTTTTTTTTTTTTAAATTTTTGTTTACGAAAATATATTTTAATTGTTCTAATGGTTATCCTATAACATCAAAAGGATTTGTCTTGTTTGTTAACTTATAACTTGTGAAATCATAGGATTTATCTCATTTATTAACTTACATCACTTCAAAATTTATTAGGGATTTGAATAAAGTTGGAAGAGCTATTTTTTTGAAAAAATCATTAAAAGAAAATGAGTTTAAGGAATGGAGCTCGCCAATGTTGTTAAGGAGAATAAAATACTCTACATTTTGTTATGGGATGATCACACAATTCCCGTAGGTCCTCATCGTAGCCCTTGACAGTGTCCATCATGAGTAAGTCCAACGAATGTTAGAAATGCCAATGTGGGACATTCACTCAGTCTATTCAGCCTTAGTGCTAATAGGTATTAACAAACGACAATTTAGATGATGTTATGGGTAGTAGAGCTTCATATTCTTAGTGGAAACGACCAATAAGTTCAATCTCTCTTGTAGCCATATATTGAAAAGAAAAAGAAAGAAAGGAAAAAAGAAAAAATATAAGGATAAAAAATAAGAAAAAAAAGAATAAATGCTTGTTAGGTTGAAAACTTGACAAGGTGGCCCAAGCAAAAATGAGCAGGCCATTGGATTGAAAACTAGGAAAGTAGGTAGAAGAAAAGTTGAGGCAAATTCAAAATAATAAAAAATGTGTAGAATTCTATAAATAGCAACAGACTCCTAGAGAAAGAGTCGCTAACACTAAGGGACACCTTGTCCAAACCCACAATGGTCTCGCTAAAAGTATCGAGATGAGAGTTTTCCTATGTTAGCCTCTCCAAGAAGGGGTAAAATCTACAAATCCATCTCTCCATCATCACACCATGAACTCCCCTATTAGTACTATTACTACATTGCCAGCCTGTGCCACTCAGGATGGCCCCTAAAAGTGTAAAGAATAAGAAAAAGTGACATGAGAATCTTCTCCACACCAATAGTGTACTTGGGTACCTCGTCATATCGAAGATCAAATAATTCCATCATTTTTCAAATATGTGGGTAGCCCATACATGATAAAGCAATCCAATTTGCAGTCATTACATTAAAGTTGCGAATGGCATCAAATTCTTTTAGAAAGGGATAGATCTCATTATCCACAAGATCAAAGGAATCGGTGTTGGGATCTTATAAATTATAAGTTACTCGAAGAGAATCTAAGTTGAGTCAAATGGATAAGAGGTAGTAGAGAGCCTCAAGACCCATTTAAGGTAGGTCTTGCTAACTTTAGGGTGGGAGAGACCTTAAAAAAAGCTCTAGCCATGGTTGGAAAGATGATAATGGTAGATTTGACAGTGAAATCGCAAATAGGTATTTTTTACAGAAAGAGAAGATGGTTAATATTTAATAGTTGCAAACAATACTGTAGGGCTATACAGATAATTGATGGGATGTATAAATAATATAAATCACTTTTCTTGCATATTTTTAGGCAAAGTGTGTCTTGCATTTTGAGCTTATGAAGCACTTTGTACTTGTTTTGAAAGGCATGTATATGAGCAAAAGAGTTAAAAGAGAACAACCATACATTTAGAGAGTTAAATTTAAGGCCAAAGTCAAAAGGATGAATATATGTATAGAGTTTTGGCAAAATACATGCAGAATCACCTTAAATGAATCCAAAAATCGTAGTGTTCTTATAAGCATCTAAAAATAGAAAGGGCCTTTAAAATTGCCAAGCACTTATCCTACTAGTACTAGAGATATCCATAATAATTGACTATGTATGGAAAAAAAGAGGGAAATAAAATATTGCAATCTAAGAAGAATGTCAGATGGCTCATTCTTCCCCACTCCTAGAAATAAACTCCTTATCTTCCACCTCCTTTGAGGTGATTTACAGATCATAATCTGTAGATGTCGATGATGCCATCTTATCAATTTAGGCCTCAACCATCGCTAATCACTGCAAGGTGTCTTATAGCTCCTAGGTTGGATGTTGAACCATCTCTTGTATGGAATATAAGGACTAGAATGGATGGGACACTATGCACACAAACACACTCATAAGCATGCATACATAATTTGCATTTCTTTTTAATTTCTAACTTAGACTGCCTTTCTCTATTGTGTTATCATTCTTTTTAGAGAGGTAATTAGGTTTACCATCAGCTCAGCCTGGACACAAGGAATCTATAAATGGTGTATCACATGAGTAATAAATGAACAGGTTAAAAGGCAAAACAAATGGGAATATAAGGCAAAAGATACTCATATGAGCGGTGTCAACTAGCTCAAAAGTACATGTTGATTGAGTAATCTGTAGATCCATCATCGACTTGGTTAGTGGTGCCATGCATCTGTTGATCATACTATCAAAAATATGGTCAAGCTTGCTCACTACCACAGGCTCTAAACAATCTATGCTAGAAGTACAAGCCCTTTTATAGCCCTGGATGATAGAAATAGGCTCTAAAGGGCTTTGCTCAAAATTCGCAATAATCCCTCAAACCCTTCGGTGTAGAATGTCACCTTATATGCCTATGCCATAAGAATGCCTGTATCACTGCCTTAGTTATAAGGAGCATCCTAATGAGTGCCCCTATAATCCAAGCCTAATAGTTTCAAGCCCCTCGACATTAGTCAGTCCCTAGATAATAATTGAAAGGGTACTTAGATCTCCTCCTCTTCTTTATGTCTGTCGCCTAGAATGTTGGACTAGGTTGGTCAAACCTAAGTCAAAACTCTCTTTTGATATTAATAATGTAGATTGATAGGTCCTAACATCCATTTTAAATGTTGTTCTTGCAGATGTTTAGCTAGGATAACATTAACATTAAAATTTGAGTGGAAGGCTTGGTCATAAAGATTGAAATTTGCATCCTAATCCATGGTCTTGAATTAGATGTTCGTGACTGTTATCTTGCAAGAGAGTTGCATCAATTTGGACTGATGATTTCATAGTGTTAGTCGCGTCCAGTGTCATGACCACTACTTTTATATGCACTTGGAGGGAGTCAAGTCTTCAACCATATTATGCCAGGTGTCCTAAATAACCTTTGGAACATCAAACTTTATAGTATCAAAATAATGGTCAAGACCGCGATTTTGTTAAAATAACACATCAATTTAGGCAGACGATTTTGTGATGATTATCGCTTCTAAAGAAGTCAAGTAAAGAATGCGACTTTCACTCTTACTTGAGGGATGCAATTACTATTTTTCCTAAAGAACTAATGATTTTATGCTACATGGACTAGCCGTTAGATACAAATGAGGTTCTCTACCATGATGGAGCAAAATTTAGTGTTATGTGAATGTAGTGATTACGATTGTACAGTCTTAACTGTTAACTTTGTTTGATAAGGATTTAATGTAGATTTGGGTAACACACTTCGAGATTTGATTATAATTTTGTCTCTAATGTGTATTTGGTGGGAGTAACTTATAAATACTCCACCAAATGGACATAAACACAAGAGAATAACATTCATTGTAGCCAAACTCTTGCAAATTTATTTTTTAACCTTTAAGCATTCAATTTCTTGCATTTGTGTTGTTGTTATTTGGTGTGAGCACTAAACACCATTAGGTTTGGGATTAAGAGTTAACGTTTGATTGTAAAACTCTTAGTCAGATTAATTGTTAGCCTTATGAAACACTAGTGAGGTTGTGTGTGATCTTTTGTAAAAACACAAGTTGTAAAGTTAGGTGTGAGATTTAAAACACCATTGGACATTAGTGAAACACCTAATTGGAAGAATTGGGGGGTGGATGCAAGGATGATTAATACAAAAACAACTATAAAACTTTGTGTGTTCTATTCTTCTTTTACTTCTTCTATTTCCTGTTTAACAAATTCCCCTCATAAAAAAAAAAATTCAAAATTTCCCATCAATTCAACCTCCTTTCTTGGTGTACAAGGGCCAACAAGTGGTATCAGAGCTTTATCTCAAACAAATGCTTAATCAAGTAAGAAAAGATCATGGCACCTAAAGGAATCTATGCTCACCTCAAGCCTTACTTTGATGGAATTGACTATACTCATTGGAAGTATAGAATGGAGATCTATTTGGATAGTGATCTGGTGGATTTGTAAGACATTATAGGAAAGGTATAAAAGCCTTTAACCAAAGTGGTAGATGGTAGTGAAGAACTAATTCCAAAGGAAGAATGGGTAGAAGCATAAAGAAAGTCAAATGGGAAGAACAAGAGGGCAATGACCATTCTTCTTAGCTCCTTATCAAGACAAAAGACTGGTAGAGTTGAACATTGCCTAACCACACATGGGATATAGAAGGTATTAAAGAACTATCATGAAGGCACTACATTTATGAAATCAAGTAAGTTAGAAATGTATGTGACAAAGTGTGAGCTCTTCATGTTGAAAGAAAGTAAAAGCATCACTGACATGATAAATTGACTATTCTCTATTGTCACAAATATGAAGAAGTTTGGAAGAATTATGTAAACACTAAAATTCTCAAATCTCTTCCTCTTGAGAAATTTGGTGCTAGGGTTTGTAGCATACAATAAACCAATCTAGAGATTGGAAAGGTGTAAATGGATGTCCTTATTGCAAGGTACTACCATATGAGTTAGCCTTGAAGAAAGAGGAAGATATGAAGAAAATGAGAGTGTAAGGATTCAAAAATGAAAAAGTAGAAAAGAAGACTCTTGCTCTCAAATCTTCAGATAAAGATAAAGAGGTTGAAGTTGCCTTTAGTGATAGTGATGAGAGTGAGAAAGAGGAAGGAGAGCTAGCCATGCTCTCATGGATGACCAAAGAGCTCATAAAGAGAAGGAAGGATAGGAGGAACTTCAAAAGAGCATCTCCTAATTCCAAAGACAAGAAAAATGAAACAACTTGCTATAATTGTGGAAAATAAGGTCACATCAAATTCTAAAGCCCCAAGCTCAAGAGAAGAAAAAGTGAGATAAGGAGAAGAAGAAGAGCTTTAAGGCTATATGAGATGATAACTCAACTGAGGAAAAAAGATGAAAAAGTTGCCAGCCTATGCTTCATGGCTCAAGAGGACTCCTACAATGAGGTAAGTAATTTTTGTACATTTTTGTCATGATTATGAGGACTTAGATAATGTGGATAATGTGTTTCTTAAAGCTCTAACCTTGAGATGTGATAAATATAAATCTTAAATGAAAACTTATAAGAAAGAGTGTTCAAAACTTAAGCAATGAATCTTGGCTTTGGCATAGAAGACTTGGACATGCTAGCATGAGCTTCTATAAAATTTATTGAAAGAAGAGATTGTTGAGGGTTTTTCAAAGCTTAAGTTCACAAAGAACAAGACATATGGACCTTGCTAAATAGGGAAGCAACACCGAGCTTCCTTCAAAGTAAAAAATATTGTAAGTACTTATAGACCTTTTCAACTCATTCATATGGACTTAGTTAGAGCCACTAGGAATGCTCATCTTGGTGGAAAGCAATATGCATTTGCCCTAGTTGATGACTACTCTAGGTTCACTTGGGTATCCTTTCTTACTCATAAGAGTGACACTTTTGATGTTTTTAAAAGTTTTGCTAAAAGAGTTCAAAATGAAAAAGGTTACTTCATTTCTTATATTAGGAGTGACCATGGAAAGGGATTTTAAAATGAATCTTTTGAAAATTATTGTTTAGAGAATGGTATTTCTCATAGCTTTTTCACTTTTAAATACCACAACAAAATCGTGCAGTACAAAGGAAAAATAGGACATTGGTAGAGATGGGTAGAACTATGCTTAATGAGTAAATTACTTTTGGGCCAAAGCCATCAATACTTCATGTTGTATTAGAAATCATGTTTTTAAAAGACCCATTCTAAAAAAAACTTCTTATGAGCTATGGAATGGTAGAAAGCCTAAGCTTTTATATATTAGTGTTTTTTTTAATACCAAGGACAACCTTAGAAAATTTGCCTCTAAAACTGATGAGAGCATCTTTCTTGGCTATTCCATCACTAGCAAAGCCTATAGGGTGTTGAACAAAAAGATTATAGTGGTTGAAGAGTCTATGAATATTGTATTTGGTGAGTCTAGCAAACTTGATGTTGGAATCGGTTCTCATATTGATAATCTTATAGGTTACTTTAAGAAGTTGAAGCTTGATTCAACTTCAAAATAAATTGTGATTGATCTTGAAGATAATAAGCCATCACAAGAAGTGGAAGAACTTCAACCATAATAAGAGGAAATCCATGCTCAAGAACTATCCAAGGATTGGAGATGCTCCAAGAATCACCCAAAAGATTTTCTCACAGGTGAGACATCTAAGGGAGTAAGTATTAGAACTCAACTATAAGCTTTAGATAATAATCTTGTTTTTGTTTCTTAAATTGAGCTAAAATCTATTGATGAGGCTCTGGATGATAAGAGTTGGGTTTTTGCTATACAAGAGGAACTCAACCAATCTAAAAGAAACAAAGTTTGGGAAGTTATTGTTCCTACATCTAAAGAACTCCCGATTATGGAATGTAAATGGGTATTTAAGAATAAGATAGATGAGCAAGGTGTTATTTCAAAAAACAAAGCTAGATTTATTGTAAAAGGTTACAACTAAGAGGAAGATGGATTATGATGAAACCTTTGCTCCTGTAGCAAGATTAAAGGCTATTAGGATTCTTTTAGCATTTTTATGTCATATAAATTTTAAGCTTTTTCAAATGGATGTGAAATGTGTATTTCTAAATGGTTTCTTTGAGGAGGAAGTTTATGTTGAACAACCTTTAGGTTTTGGGTCTCATGTTTTTTCAAATTTTGTTTTCAAATTAACTAAAGCCATATATGGCTTAAAATAAATTCCAAGTATGAATGGCTTGGTTCATTTCTTTTATGAAATGATTTTTGAAAAAGGCAAGGTTGATACTACCTTATTTGTGAAAAGGCATAACAAGGATACTTTTATTGTACAAATATATGTTGATGATATTATATTTGGTTCTTTTAATGAATCTCTTTGTGAAGAATTTGCTAAGTGTTTGACTAGGGAGTTTGAGATGAACATGATGGGTGAACTTAAGTTCTTCCTTAGTCTTCAAGTTAAGTAAATCGTAAACCAAAGTGGGCATCTTCATCAACCAAGCTTAGTACATAAAGGATCTTCTCAAAAGGTTTGGCATAGATGGATGCAAAGTAGCAAAATCCTAATGAATGCAACTATAAAGACAGATAAGGATGAATGGGGTAAGCCCATTGGTGTTAAGAAGTATAGAGGTGTGATTGGCTCTCTCCTTTATCTTACTGCATCTTGGCCTAACATCATGTTTAGTGTTTTCTTGTGTGCCAAATAGTAATCTTGCTTTAAGGAATCTCATTTGAATGCTGTTAAAAAAATTCTTAAGTCTTTGCATGACACATTATGTTTAGGACTTTGAAATCCTAGGAATTTATTTTTTAGTCTTCTTAAATATTCAGATGCAAATTATGCTGGTAATTTGATGGATAAGAAGAGCACTTCTAGAACTTGCCTATTCATAGATGGATGTTTAGTTTCTTGGTTTAGTAAGAAGCAAGTTTCAATTGCCTATTCATATTATGTGGTGGCAGGTTGTTATTACACCTAAGTTATGTAGACGAAATAACAACTCAAGGATTATGGTAAAGATGTTGATCATATTCCCACCAAATATGACAACATAAGTGCAATAAATCTTTTAAGAATCCTATCCAACATTCAAGAAGCAAGTATATTAATGTTAGACATCATTTTCTAAGAGACTATGTCTAAAATGGTAATGTGGTGTTATAATTTATTGACACTAATCACCAATTTATAGATATTTTCACTAAACCCTTCAATGAAAAAAGAATAAAATTCATCAAGAGGGAACTAAAAATGCTAGATGGAAGTTCCCTAGAGTAAAAATTGATCTGACTTTATGTACTTCGCTATGTTTGTCATTATTAATTCATTATTTGATATGATTGGTGATTGCATGATAACTTGCTGTGTTGGATGTTGTAGATGTGTTAGTTCATTTTGTAATTATGCTTTTCAACTGTAAATTGCTTGAATTAATTATCATAATATTATTTTGATCACATCAAGTTTAGGCTAATATTTCTTGTTTTTTTTCAAAAATTCCTTGTAATTCATGATCGAGATTTATAATTAGCGGTCAACACTTGCAAGTCTTCTTCAGCCTTGCAACCTTCGTCAATTCACTTTAGCTCTCTATGATCGCCACTGTGAGATTTTTTAAATTCTAAATCTATTGGCCATTGACTATATTCTATCCTAAGGAAATCTTAACTATTACTTAGAAATTTCATAGATAGCGATCACAATAAGCATGTTGAGATCTCGATATGTTGTAACCATTAGGGATTGATTGATTTGATAATCAAATGGTGCCTCTTCCTCATTTAATGCTTTTTTGATATATATATATAGATATAGATATCCCCTTATTCTCTGCCTATTTAAGTCTCCTTCACATACCTTTATTCATCTTTTACATCTTCTTCATCATACCTCTCATTTCCTTTCAATTTATCACATAAATTCTTTTTTCCTCACTCTCATGGCACTTAAGAAACTCATAAGAGCAAAAAAGGGGAAGCGTGTTACCCAACCTTAAGGCCCTCGTCCTCTTCATCTCATAGATGGAAGCACATAGGAAGAGAAGGAGTGATACAAGGCCAACACCAAAAAGATCATCTAACCTAAAAAAAATACCCTTCTCCTTCATTTTCAAAACTTTTGGCATTAATGGAGAAATCCAAGCATTTCTCTCCAACCTTGGCTGGAATGAATTCATTTTTCATGAATAACTGAGTTATGAAGAAATCTTACAAGACTTCATGTGCACCGTCACTCTTAGTTAATGTGCAAAATCTAAAGTCGGTTTGTATGACCTTGTCTTTAGGGCATTTAGAGATCCCTATTTCATTACTTTTGGCCTACTTTCTTTCCTTTTTAATTTCCAAATCAGAGATGATGTTCCATTCATTATCTCTTCTCTTGACATCATCTATTTTGAATTTTGGTTTGAAATTTTCATTGAAAAAAAACATTATCCCAAAACTTCGGTGGCCAAATACGTCAAAACCTTAACCAATTGGCTTATATATAGAATTATTGCCTTTTCCATCAATGTTAGGGGTGATGGAAATGAAAAAGTCTCTAAAAAAGCCTTAGCTTTTCTCTTTTGACTCATAAAATATAAGCCCATCAAAATTGGGAGATACTTTATAGATCAATTGATCCATATAAGTACCAAACCTAAGAGCCAATTTCTTCTTCCCTCTCACATCATAACCATATAGAGGTTTGTGGGGCCTTTGAATGATAACAATGAAGAATTCCTCACCAAAAAGTATCTCCCTTCTTAAAACTTTCTTAATTTGACCTATTTGATAAATGCTAAGGCCTTTCATCCCGACTATAATGTGTATACTTTAGGATCCTATAGAGGTAAAAAAGTAAGAGAGAACTCATGCCTCTAAACTAAAGAGGCTAGTGATTGAAGAAGGCACTCAAGAGCCCATTCCATCTTCAAAGTCCAAGGTGAAGCTAAAGTCCAAGTCTTTTACCATCTCTCTCTCTTTTTTATCAACATGAAACCTAACAAGGTGATAAGAATGATAAATAAAAGGTTCCTTCTTCTCTCTCACCTTTATAGTGACTTGGTTGACCTTTAAGAAAAAGTTGGTGCCAGTCCATGTTTTCTTCCTGATTTTGAATAATGAGAAGATACCCAAGAAGAAGAAGATAAGAAGAAAGAGCTGAAAACCAAGGGGGAGGAGATGGTGAATTGATTGAAGATAGTGGTGATGATGATGATGTTTGTCCTACCTTCTAGTTTTTTTAGCATTATTTTTTGTTCATTTTTTTTGTTTTAACCTTTTTTGTTTGTATTTTAGTGATCAAACATATTTATATGTTTGACTTGTGTTGGGCTAAGGTGGTTAACCCTAAGGCTTGGACCTCTTTTGATCTTGACAAAGGGGGTTGTTCAATTCTAATGTTTCAAATTAAGTGTTGTTTTGCAGTTTTTAGTTAGTCTTTACATTGGAAGTTGGATGGAGTTAAAAATCTCCAAAGGAAGCTAGTGCCTCCTAATTCGCGATCGAAACTTGATATATCGCGATCGCGAACTAGACCAAAGGAGGTTGACAAATTGGACATATGTATTCATGGGCCACTTCTTTGTCTCGACCAATTCAAAGAAAGGAAAGCCAAGGTCACAGACAAATTTACAGTATGAGTCATCCCTCAGTCGTGACTGCAAATTTTGATGCAACTCAAGAGGGAATCAAGTCCATAACCACCGTTTGACAAGTGTCCTAGATAACTGTTGGAAGACAAAAATCACAATAGGAACTAGTTGGTAGCAACCGTGAATCCTGAAGAAGAAGATGAACATGTTTGGCAGACGAATTCGTGTCCTTAGTCACGACCTATACAAGAAAAATCGTGACCGCTACTTTTGAGAGCAGGTAAAAGGCAATGACTATATTTTCCTGGTGAACTATTAAGAAGCTGCCTCATGGACTAGCCGTTAGAAATAAACGAGGTTTTCCGAATGGAATTTGGATTTCGCGACTACTAACGAGAAGTAACGACCGCAAATTGAGACTGTCAAACATTTAATGTGAAAATCTGTTTAGCACACTTTGAAGATTTTGTACCAGTTTTATTGCAACGTCTTTTTGGTGGGTAGAGGCTATAAATACCTCACCAAATAGATGTAAATGTAAGAGAATTGATAACTTTGCAACCAAACTCTTGTGATTTTGCTACTCAATCTTTTCTATTCTTTAAGTCATTATTAGGTGTGAGCATAAACACCAATTATAATAGGTTGTAGTGCGTGCCTGTAAAAATACTAAGAGAGGTTATTGTGTGAGACTGTAAAAACACAAGTGTAAAGGTTGTTGTGTGAGCCTTAAAAACACAAGTGTAAAAGTTATTGTGTGAACCTTTAAAACACGTATAAAAGTTTGGTGAAAGCTTGAAAACACCTTTGAAAGATAGTGGAACACCCAATTTCTAAGAATTAGGGAATGGATGTAGGGTCGTTTATAGCCAAAACACTGTAAATCTTATGTTTTTTTTTATACTCATTTCTCTTCTCCCTTTCTTGTTTTAATTTTTATACACCAATTCAACCCTTCCTTTTTGGTGCTTAGGGCCAATAAGTGGTATCAGAGCCTCATTTCATAATCAAACCTTTATTGGGTGAATAAAGATCATGGCACAAGAAGGAATCCACTCACAACTCAAGCCTCACTTTGATGGAACAAACTATACTCATTGGAAGTATAGGATAAAAATCTATCTTGACATAAATGTGGTGGAGCTTTGGGATGTGGTCATTAAGGAATGGAAGCCACCCACCAGAGTTGTGGATGGTAATGAAGAATTAATCCCAAGGGATGAATGGGTTGAAGCTCACTGAAGATCAAATGGCAAAAATAATAGAGCAATGACCATTCTTCTACGCTCGCTCTCTAGATAAGAGATTGGAAGAGTGCAACATTGTCAAACAGCACATGCCATTTGGAAGGCACTTGAGAACTATCATGAAGGCATAACTCTTGTCAAATGAAGCTGTTTGGAGATCTATGTCAATGAATGGAAACTCTTCATGATGAAGGACAATGAGAGCATCACAGAAATGACAAATAGACTCTTGTCCATTGTCACCAGCATGAAGAAATTTGGAAGAGCTCTCACTATCTATGAGGTAAACACAAAAATCCTTAAAACTCTTCCTCTAGATAAATTTGGTGCTAGACTTTACAACATACAAGAGTCTAATCTGAAGATTGGAAAGGTTCCAACCGATATGTTGATAGGCAAACTCTTGACTCATGAGTTGGCCTTACAAAAGGATGAGCAAATGAAGAAGTTAAGAGAGAAAAACCATGGCTCTTAAAGCTTCAACAAAAGAGAAGGAGGTAGAGATCACCTCAAGTGTTAATGAAAGTGACAAGGAAGAAGAGGAGCTAACAATGCTCTCAAAGAGGACAGAGGAGTTGATCAAAAGAAGAAAGGAAAGAAAAGGCTTCAAGAAGACAACTCCTAGTCCAAGAGAGAAATCCATCAAGTATAAGTGTCCCAAATTATGAAAGCTCAAGTGAAGAAGAGGAAGATAGAGAGGTTGCCAACATTTGTTTCATGGCACAAGAAGATTTTACAAAAGAGGTAAGTACTTCTTCCCATTCTCTTTTTGATTTTGAATTTGATGAGATAGATGAAGAGCTTCTAGAGGCTCTAGCCATTAGGTGTGACAAATACATGTCACAAGTAAAAACTTATGAGGAAAGGTGTTCAAAATTAGAAGATGAATACAAGACTCTTAGTGATCTTGTAAATGAGTTGAGGACTTCTAATGAAGAACTCAAAAACTCAATAGAAAAACTTTCCACATCATCTTCTTCAATGACTTCATTAAGAAAGGAGAATCACACTCTTAAGAGAGAAGTCATTGAGCTTATAAGCTCAATCTCCAAGTTCCATAAAGGAAAAGAAGCCTTGGACATATTGATTGTGTCACAAAGACCACCACTAGTTAGACATGGTTTAGGCTTCAATGGAGCCTCCTCATCATCTCTAGCAATTGACATGTGGATAGTAGATGTTCTAAGCATATGACTAGGAATAGAAAGCTGTTAGACTAGGGTAGCTAACCTTAAGTCTTGGGTCTCTTTTGATCTTGACAAAGGGGGTTGATCATTTTTAATGTTTCTATTTAGTGTTGTTTTGCATTTCTTGTGAAAATCTTTAAGTTAGAAGTTGGATAGAAATCTTAATTTTCAAAGTATGTGAAGTAACTTCTAAACTGCGATCACAATTCAAAGATTCGTGACTGTGATCTATTAGAAGACTTACTAGAAGTATAGACAGACAAAATTACAGAGTAATTCTCGGCTTTGATTCATCCGAAGGAAGAGCTCTAAAAATGATAGACAAATTCACAGTGTTAAGCTTGCCTCAATCGCGACCGTAAATTTCAAAATAACTCAAGATGCAATCAAGTCCATAATCACAACTTGACAAGTGTCCCAGGTAACCGTTGGAAGTCAAAAATCACAGAGGGAGCTTGTTGGTAGCGACCGCGAATCCAAAAGAAGAAGATGAGCACTTTTGGCAGAGGAATTCACATCTAGAGTCGCGACCTGTACAAGATTAATCACGATCACTACTTTTGAGAGCAAGTGAAAGGCAACGACTATATTTTCCTGATGCACTAATCAGAAGCTGCCAATGGACTAGCCGTTAGACACAAATTGGGTTTTCCTTGTGGAACTTGGAATTCACGACCGCGAATATGTAGTAGTGACTGCGAAATGACTGTCAAGCATTTAATGTGAAAATCTGTCTAGCATACTTTGATGATTTTGTACCAATTTTATTGCAACGTCTTTTTGGTGGGTAGAGGCTACAAATACCTCACTGAATAGATGTAAATGCAAGAGAATTAATAACTTTGTACCTAAACTCTCGCAATTTTGCTACTCACTCTTTTCTATTCCTTAAGTCATTATTGGGTTTGAGCATAAACACCATTTGTAATAGGTTATAGTGTGAGCTTGTTAAAACACTAAGAGAGGTTGTTGTGTGAGCCTGTTAAAACTCAAATTGTAAAGGTTGTTGTGTAAGCCTAAAAACACAAGTGTAAAGATTGTTGTGTGAGCCTTCAAAACACAAGTGTAAAAGTTTAGTGTAAGCTTGAAAACACCTTTAAAAGATAGTGCAATACCCAATTTTGAAGAATTGGGGAGTGGACATAGGGTATATTACACCTGAACCACTATAAATCCTATGTTCCTCTCATCTTATTTCTTCTCTTTCTTTTTAATTTTAATTTATACACTAATTCAAACCCCCTCCCTTCTTGGTGCTTAGGGCCAACAAAGGCTGCTCATGACTTTGAAAGAAAAAGAAGGTGGAGATGTCACATTTGGTAACAATGCCAAGGATAATGCAATTGACATTGGAACCATTGGTAAGAATGGATGTTCTTTAGTTGATAATGTTCTTTTAATTAGTGGCTTACAACACAATTTGTTTAGTCTAAGTCAATTGTGTGACAAAGGTAACAAAGTCACCTTTAACCCTAGGGAATGCCGAGTCACCACTTTAATGGATGATGAGGTTATTTTCAAGGGTGAAAGGAAAGGTAATACCTACTCAATTGACTTAGACAATTTGGCTATCCAATCTTTTAAGTGTCTTATGTTTTTGAGCAATGAAGCTTGGTTATGGCATAGAAAGCTTGGACATGAAAGCATGGATCTTTTTCAAATCCTATCCAAAGGAAAGCTAGTGGAAGGACTTCCAAAGCTTAATTTCTCTAAGGATAAGACATGTGGTCCATGCCAAATGGGGAAGCAACACCATGCTTCTCACAAAGCAAAAAATGTTACAAGTTCAACTAGACCTCTTGAACTTATCCATATGGACTTGATAGGACCCACTATGAGTGCTAGCTTAGGTGGAAAATATTATGCACTAGTCCTTGTAGATGACTACTCTTGGTTCACTTGGGTATCTTTTCTAGCTCATAAGAATGATTCATTTGATGCTTTCAAAAGTTTTACAAAAAGGGTTCAAAATGAAAAAGGTTACTTCATATTTTTTATTAGAAGTGACCATGGAAAGGAATTTCAAAATGAATCATTTGAAATTTATTGTTTGGAGAATGGTATTTTTCATAATTTTTCAACTCCTAAAACACCACAACAAAATGGTGTTGTAGAAAGAAAAATAAAACATTAGTAGAAATGGCTGGAACAATGCTCAATGAGTATTCATTACCAAATTACTTTTGGGTCGAAGCCATTAATACCTCATGTTATATTGCAAATAGAGTTTTCAAAAGACCCATTCTCAATAAAACTTCTTATGAGCTTTGGAATGGTAGAAAATCCAAGATTTCATACCTAAGAGTATTTGGATGTAATTGCTATATTTTGAACACCAAGGATAATCTTGGAAAATTTGATTCTAAAACCAATGAAGGTATCTTCTTGGGATATTCCACCTCTAGTAAGGCATATAAAGTCTTTTAACAAAAGTTCAATGGTGGTTGAAAAATCTATGAATGTTGTTTTTGATGAGTCTAGTAAGCTTGATCATGGGAAAGGTATTTTTGTTGATGGTCTTGTAGGTGATCTTGAAAAGCTGGAATTAGAAGACACTATAAGAAGTGATGATAAAGACAAAAAAGTAGATGAATCATCAAGAGTAGATAAAGACAAACAACTTCAACAAGAAAATGAGCCAAGACAAGATCTACCCAAGGATTGGAGATTCCCCAAGTATCACCCTAAGGACTTAATCATTGGTGATACTTCTAAGGGTGTAAGTACTAGATCTCAACTTAATCCTTTAGATAATAATCTTGCATTTGTTTCTCAACTTGAGCGAAAATCAATTGAAGAGGCTCTTGATAATGAAAATTGGGTGCCTGCTATGCAAGAAGAACTCAACTAATTTGAGAGAAACAAGGTATGGGAACTTGTCCCAAAGCCTAAAGAACACCCAATTATAGGTTGTAAGTGGGTGTTTAGGAACCAGTTAGATGAGCAAGGTTTCATCACTAGAAATAAAGCTAGATTGGTTGCTAGAGGATAAAACCAAGAGGAAGGCATAGACTATGATGAAACTTTTGCCATCGTAGCAAGATTAGAGGCCATTAGGATTCTTTTAGCCTTTGCATGGCATATGAATTTTAGACTTTTTCAAATGGATGTGAAAAGTGCATTTTTAAATAGCATCGTTGAATAGGAGGTTTATGTTGAACAACCTCCCAGTTTTAAGTCTAATTGTTTTCCAAACCATGTTTTCCAATTGAACAAAGCCTTGTATGGTTTGAGACAAGCTCCAAGAGCTTGGTATGAAAGACTTAGTTCATTTCTCTTGAAAAATGATTTTGAGAAAGGAAAGTTGGAACCACACTTTTTGTCAAAAAGCACAAGCATGGTACATTAATTGTTCAAATCTATATTGATAATATCATTTTTAGTGTTACTAATGAATCTCTTTGTGAGGATTTTGCTAAGTGTATGACTAGGGAATTTGAAATGAACATGATGGAAGAACTCAAGCTCTTTCTCAGTCTACAAATCAAGCAATCCAAAGAAGGGATCTTCATTAACCAAGCCAAGTACATAAGGGAGATGCTAAAGAAATTTGGCATGGATGGTTGCAAATTAGCTAAAACTCTAATGAGTGGTACCATTAAGCTAGATAAGGACGAATCGGGCAAAATGGTAGATGAAAAGAGATATCGAGGTATGATAAAATCTCTGTTTTATCTTACTGCTTCTAGGCCAAATATCATGTTTAGTGTTTGTATGTGTGCTAGGTTCCAATCCTCTCTTAGAGAATCTCATTTGAATGCTGTTAAAAGGATCTTTAAGTATTTGTTTGGCGCAATACACTTAAGACTATGATATCTTAGGGATTCTTCCTTTAGTCTCATAGGATATTCAGATACAGATTACAAATGCAGTTTATTAGATAGAAAAAGCACTTTTGGGACTTGCCAATTTATAGGTGAATAGTGAATGCCTAGTTTCTTAGTTTAATAAAAAGCAAGTCTCGGTTGACTTATCCACTGTAGAAGCCGAGTATGTGGCAGCGAGTTGTTGTTGCACCCAATTTCTTTAGGTGAAACAACAATTGAAGGATTTTGGCAAAGTAGTTGATCACATTCCCATTAAAGGTGATAACACAAGTGCTATTAATCTCTCTAATAAACCCATCCAACATTCTAGAAGTAAGCACATAGACATTAGACATCATTTTCTTAGAGATCATACGTAAGAAGGTGATGTTGTGTTAAAATTTTTTGACATAAATCATCAACTTGCAGATATTTTCACCAAACCTCTAGATGAAGAAAAGATGAACTTCATTAAGAGAGAATTAGGAATGCTTGATGGAAGCTTTCTAAAGTGAAAATTTTTGATCTCATATGAAATATTGCTATGTGTATCGATATTTGTTGATTTATGATATTTGTGGGTGATAGAGTTAAGTGGATCACAATGTTTTTTAAAATTCAACTATCTTTTATTAATGACTCATAATTAGCGGTCGCTATTTCTTCTCAACGGTCGCAAATTACAAATCCACTTCACCCGACTGTCAAACATCAATTCGCGGTCGCAAAATTTTTGCTCCACCATGAATTTTGGTCAGTTTTTCAAAAATTTGATCATTAAGGTGCGTATTCTCGAGAAAAATTTGTCCGTTACTCATATTTTCCAAAATGCACGATCGCGACTCATGGATTTGCAGACGTGAATGAGAGTGACAGCCTAGGAAATTAAGTGATTTGACTACCAACCGTTTCTTCTCTTTATTCAATCCATTTCTAGCATTTATAGCCTTTTTCACACCCCTTCAAAGGCTATAAATACTCCATTAAATAGTTTTTTCATCACGTCACTTCTAAACATCAACTGTCTCTCTCAAATCTCTCTAAATCATCAAGCTCTCTTCCTCATTTGCTATGGCTCCAAAGAAGTTCTTCAAGGCAGACAAAGGCAAGGTAGTGGCTCAACCCTCTATACCTCCTGCCCTCTATCTCATGAAGGGAGTTACCAAAGAAGAAAAAGATAGATTCAAGGCAAACTCTTCCAATGTCATTCTCCCAAACAAGATACCATTAACCTTTATGCTAGAAACCTTGGGCATCAACGCAAATATTAGAGCTTTTCTCTTTAACTTGAGCTGGAACGATTTCATCTTTTGAGATGAACCTGGTTATAAAGAGGTTGTGTGAGAATTTATATGCACCGTACAATTGTGTTGCAAAGCTGATTCAAGAGCATGGCAATATAGGTTAGTGTTTCGGGCCTTTGGCAGCCCTTTTTGCATTACCTTCAAACAATTATCTTCTCTTTTTAACTTGCAAGTTAGAGAACACATTCCCTTCATCATCTCCGCACTTGACGTCATCTACTCTGAATTTTGGTTGGAGATTTCTATCAAAACCAAACATGACCCCCACTCTTCTTTATCTAAACACATCAAATCCCTACCCCTTTGGATCCTTCATCGCATCATCACCTTCTCCGTAAATGCAAGAGGTAATGGTAATGAGAAGCTATCTCAAAAGGATTTGGCATTCTTATTTTGCTTTGTCAAAAACAAACTGATCTAAACTGGCCGATACCTTGTGGACTAATTGATCCACATAAAACCAAAAAGCCAATTTCTCTTGCCCTCCCACATTACAACCATCTATCAATTTGTTGGAGCACTTGATAAGGAAAAAGAGAAATTACTCATCAAGAAGCTTCTTCCATTTCAAAACTTCTTAGACCTTATCTATTTTATAAACGCCAAGGCTATTCATCCAGACAGATATGCCTATACCCTTGGTGCAATAGGAGCAAAGAAGATGAAAACCTCACAAGCTTCAAAGAGAAAGAGGCTTCACATTGAAGAAGGTACCATACAAGTCCCTCCTCCTCAACAAAAAACCTAGACGAAGTTGTCTCTTACCACTGTTGATCAAAAGTTGGACAAACTAATGAGGATGATGAAGAGAAGGTTCCTCTTCCTTTCACACCTTCATAGTGATATGGTGGATCTCCAAGAGAAACTAGGAGTTCCTCCTTGCCACCTTTCGAAGTTCAACGAATTTGAAGATACACAAGATGGAGATGACAACGAAGACGAAGTTGAGGTTGGGGATGAAGCCGAGGGAGGAACACAATAGCAAAAAGAAGTATCTTCCGGAGATGATGATCATTCTCCACTCCTCTAGATTAGGGATCTTTTGTATTTTTTCTTATTTTCTTTATGCTTTTTGTTCAACAAATCTTGTGATCTCACAGTTATATAAATAAAAAGTTATTTCCTTGTAATACATTGTCTTATGTGTTTGATGCATTTTACCTTTCTAAAAGTATTCTTCTTTTACTCCTTATGTATGTTTATAATTGTTTCTCATTTCCCTCTTACACCCTCTTTTTGATCTTGCCAAAGGGGGAGTGATAATAAGTATTTTAGTTTAAAAGAGAATATTAACTATAAAATTATAGCATATGTTAAGGGGGAGCATCATACATAGCTTTTTAGAAATTTCCCTTGATTGATTGAATGCCACATTTAGAATTTTTTATCTTAAACATTCATTCACGTTATACTCTAACTTCACATTTTTTGGATTATTTTTCACTTAGGATCAATCTATGTTATCAAAATCAAAAAGGGGGAGATTGTTGGACTAAAGTGGTTAACCATAAGTCTTGGACCTCTTTTGATCTTGACAAAGGGGATCGATCAATTCTAATGTTTCAAATTAAGTGTTGTTTTGCAATTTTTAGTTAGTCTTTACTTTGAAAGTTAGATGTAGTTAAAAATCTCCAAAGTAAGCTAGTGCCTCCTAATTCGCGACTGCAACTTGATATATCGCGACTGCGAACTAGACCAAGGGAGGTTGACAAATTGGACAGACGTATTTGCGGGCCATTTCTCTGACTCGATTAATTCAAAGAAAGGAAAGCCAAAGTCATAGATGAATTCGCACTATGAGTCATGCCATAGTCACGACCGTGAATTTCAAAGCAACTCAAGAGGGAATCAAGTCCACACCCATAGCTTGAGAAGTGTCCTAAGTAACCGTTGGAGGACAAAATCGTGATGGGAACCTATTGGTAATGACCGTAAATCCTAAAAAAGAAGACGAACATGTTTTGCAGATGAATTCACATCCTCAATCGCAACCTATACAAGAAAAATCGCTATCGCTGCTTTTGAGAGCAGGTAAAAGGCAACGACTATATTTTCTTAGTGAACTAATGAGAGGCTGCCATATGGACTAGCCGTTAGACACAAATAGGGTTTTCTGAATGGAATTTGGATTTCGTGATCTCTAATGAGTAGTAGTGACCGCAAATTGAGACTGTCAAGTGTTTAATGCGAAAATCTGCCTAGCACACTTTGATGATTTTGTACTAGTTTTATTGCAACGTCTCTTTAGTGGATAGAGGCTACAAACACCTCACCAAACAGATGTAAATGCAAGGAAATTGATAACTTTGCAACCAAACTCTTGCAATTTTGCTACTCAATCTTTTTTATTCTTTAAGTCATTATTGGGTGTGAGTATAAACACCAATTGTAATAGGTTATAGTGTGAGCCTGTAAAAACACTAAGAGAGGTTGTTGAATTGTGAGCCTGTAAAAACA
>CATIWR010026812.1:0-30677 GCA_949677035.1 Omphalea diandra
TCTCTTTTCAGCCCTTAAAGATCTATAAGAGCTTTGATACCATGTTCATTTTCACACAGAATTCAAAAATTTCAAGTGCTGGAACAACAGGTTTTTTAGAGAAAAGTTGGAACATAAACACAAGTTTCTTTTTTCATTTATTATATTAATACAAAAACCAGCTCATATAGCTGATACAAACATGTTGAATGCTGTTTTGCAGCTCATTGTCCTCACAAATACACAAACACCATGCTGTCAACAGAGGCATGGTTATAGGGTCTGCTTTTTACCAAAAAGCTGCTAACAAGTTTATTCAAAAATATTTTCTTAAAGTCTTCTAGAAGAATGTCAATGACCAACAATGTCCATGTGCCTGATGTAAAGAGGGACAAACTGAGTCACAGAGCTAAAGTTGGAGTTATGATGGGGTATAATAGCAACTCTAAGGCTTATAGAGTGTTGGAGGTGAAAACTAAGAAGATTATTATTGCTAGAATTGTTAAGTTTGATGAGGATGCTTCTTGGGATTGGGAAAATGGTGCTGCTATCAACAAGAATCCAATTGAGGGTGTTTTACCGCAAGTACAAGTTGCTAGTGATGATGAATCAGATTCAGATGATGATTTTGCTGTGACAGGCACAAGAACACTTCAAGACATCTATGACAGGTGCAATATGGCATCCTTGGAGCACCAAAACATCAATGATGCCATCAATTCTCCACAATGGAAGGAAACAATGGAGAAGAAACTGATGATGATTAAAAGAAATAACACTTGGTAGGTAATGACAAAGCCCAAAGGAAAGAATGAATTGGTGTAAAGTAAGTTTTCAGGGTCAAGCTTAATCCAGATGGTTTAATTAACAAATACAAGGCAAGGTTGGTTGTGAAGGGTTATTCTCAAGAACCTGGAATTGATTTCATATAGACATTTGCTCTAGTTGCTAGATTTGACACCATGAGATTGTTGCTATCAATTGCAACTCATAACAGTTGTTGTGTCTTCCAACTGAATGTCAAATTAGCATTCCTTAATGGAGAGTTGGAGGAGGAAATTTACATTGATCAACCTCAAGGTTTTGAGATTGCAGGGCTTGAAGATCATGTGTAAATGTTGAAAAAAGCTTTATATGGCTTGAAGCAGACCCCTAGAATCTGGTACAACAAGATTGACTTGCACTTAGAGAGTTTGGGATTTGAAAGGAGTTGCAACGAAGCAACTCTATATGTCAAACAATCTCAAAAGCAAGTTTTGGTGGGGTCTTTTTATGTTGATGACTTGGCTGTCACTAGTAGTAATGAGTATATCGTGATTCAGTTTAAGGAAGAGATGGAGAAGGGGTTTGAAATGAATGACTTGAGGTCTATTTCTTATTTCTTAGGTATTAAAGTGTTGCAAACTAGTCATGGCATCTTCATTCATCAAAAGAAGTATTCTGAGATGATCTTAGAGAAGTTTGCAATGTCAAATTGGAAATTTTTTTACAACAACATTAATGAAAGGTAAAAAAATTAAAGAAAGAGATGGTGCTGAGAAGGTGAAAGCTAGTGTTTATACGAGTTTGATTGGAAGCTTGTTGTACCTATCAGTTACTAGGCCTGATATCATGTTTGCAATAAGCATGCTCTCCAGGTTTATGCATTCTCCAAGTCAAACTCATTTTTCTGCAACAAAAAGGGTCCTAAATTATGTGAAAGGCACAACAAATTATAGAGTGATGAATAAGAACTCTTGTCACACCAAATTACTTGGTTTCATTGATAATGATTGCATTGGGTCAGCTATTTTTTTGTTAATTCTGGTATGGTGAGCTGGAATTGCAAGAAGCAAAGTGTGGTAGCTCAATCCACAACAGAAGCAAAGTGTATGACAGCTATTGCTGTTGTGAATCAAGTGTTATGGTTCAAGAAAGTTCTTATTAATTTGGGAAAAGATGAA
The DNA here is from genome assembly GCA_949677035.1 of Omphalea diandra. NCBI lineage: Eukaryota > Viridiplantae > Streptophyta > Magnoliopsida > Malpighiales > Euphorbiaceae > Omphalea > Omphalea diandra. The sequence continues at coordinate 1,923 of CATIWR010026812.1, forward strand.
GATGAAGTTGTAAAGGTCTTATGTGACGACCAATCTGCTGTTGCTACGGCTAAGAATCCAGTATTTCATGGCAAGACCAAACACATCAAAATTAAGTTTCATTTCTTGAGAGAAGTTGTGAATGAAGAGGAGATTAAACTCAGACATTGCAGGTTTGAGGACCAACTTGCAGACATCCTAACAAAGCCTTTAACCAAAGCAAGGTTTAAAGAAATTAGAAGAAGTTGGGTATGCATTCCAACACTTGTGTCAAGGAGGAGTGTTAAAGCAAGAAGGGTAGCGGCTAGTGCTATTGCCATTGCTGTATTGGAGCTGGAATTGGAGTTGCTACTGTTGATGAAGCTGGAAATGCTGTTAGTGTTTGTGTGACAGCAAGTGCCCTCATTTTGCTGATTTTTGTGTTAATCAAATCTTATGTAATCAGATTTTTGGTTTGCTTATTTTAGTCAAAGTGTGGAGCAAGATTTTTACTTGATTTAAGTAAAGATTTTTGAAGCAACAAATCTTGCTGAGGTTAAGGGAAAGTTGATGGAGTAGTTAGAAGTTGTTGCTAAAACCATACTCTCTCTCTCTCTCTCTATATATATATATATATGAAAATGAATGAAAGTGAGCTGTTAAGCTCTTCTCCAATTTTTTTTGATTCTTTTTCATTAATTTTACACTCTTTAAGCTTTGTAAAATATCCTCCACTCATGCAGCAAGAAATGTTAATAAAGAACGTAGTAGGGTTCAGTGGCTTCAAGGGGAGATTGGAATACCCGCTTCTATCATTCTATTATTTCTTGTCAAGGGTCATAAATGGGAATCCATTGCTTGGAGATAGTGAACACGTGAACTTTGATTTGATCAGTCAAATTATTCAAAGTTTGGTTACAACTGATGATAATGCTCTTCTGACTCGTCCCCTTCGGAATTTGAAATAAAAAATGTGGTTTTTGGGATGGATGGGTGTAGTGCTCCAATTCTAGATGGTTTTACTGGTAATTTTTTTTCACTCATTGCTGGGATGTTATTGGCAATGACGTTTGTATGGCTGTTCAATCTTTCTTTGTTTCAGGCACGATGGAGTCATGTTCCAATTCAAGTAACATGATTTTACTTCTAAAAGTCCCAGGTGCAGCTCATATTGCAAAATTTTGGCCAATTGCTCTTAGTCATTTTGTTTTCAAAATTATTACTAAAATTTTGGCTAATCGTTTTAGTGGCATTGAAAGGAAAATTGTTTCGGAGCAACAATTTGGTTTTATTTTTGGTAGACACATTAAGCATTGCATAATTAGAGCTTCTGAATGTATTAATCTTCTTAATAAGAATTGTAAGTTAGGGCACATGTCTCTTAAGATTGACATTTGTAAGGCTTTCGACACCATGTGATGAGATTTTATTCTTCAATGGTTGAAATGTTTTGGGTTTTGTGAGACTTTCTATCAATAGGTCCTAGCTATTTTTAAATCTGCGAAAATTTCTATTTTTTTTGAATGGGTCTCTTAAGGGATATTTTTCATGTTCCTGTGGTGTAAGACAGGGCGATCTACTCTCTGCCTTACTCTTTTGTATTGGTGAAGACTTTCCTAGTCGCTGGATTTGGTTTGAACCCATGTTTGGGGTTTTGGTGTCAAGGTCCAATCTTATTTCTCTTATGTTGATGATGTACTCTTGTTTGTTAAAGCTTCTATAGCTAATCTGAGTTTGATTGGGGAAATTTTTGAAACGTATAGTGCTCTATCAGGATAGAAGGTAAATTGGGATAAATCTGAGATATTTTTAAGTTCAAGTATTACTCGTCGAGTATATCATCTATTGAATCTATCCAGGATGCGTCTTGCCTCGCTTCTTTTTTGTTCTTTGGGGGTGCCTTTATTTAAGGGAGCACCAAAAAAAGTTCATCTTCAAGCTCTTGTTGACTAAATCCTTGATAAATCTAATGGCTGGATAGGTTCTAATCTTTCTATGGCTGATTGGGTATGTCTTGTCAAATCAGTTATTACCAGCATTTTTGTTCATAGTTTTATGGTGTATAAATGGCCACATGGTCTATTAAAGCAAAAGGAATGGACTATTTGAAATTTTGTTTCGATTGGTTCTACTTGGTGGCTATTTCCTAGGGACAATGCTGCTTACCTCTCAAAGAAGGTGGATTGGACTTGAAAAGCCTCGAAGTTCTCAATCTTTCTATGTTACACAAGCTAGGATTTTCTTTGCTCACAAATTTGAACTGTGTTCATTTTTTTGAGGCAACATTGCATTAATGTGGCTCAGCTTCCTCGCACCATCATCTCTTCTTTGTGGAGTTCTTTGAAACAGATCTACCTTTCCAAGTTTGAAGACTCAATATGGATAATTGGGGATGGCACTTGAATCGACTTTTGGCATGATAATTGGTTGGGTAGTAGTATTGCTTCTAAATTGCACTTGCCTGTGCATAGGCGCAAATTTCTCAAGGGTCTTGTTTCAGATTTCTTTATCGATGGGCCAATGGAGGCTGCCAGATCTTGTATACATTGCTTATCCTCATATTGTGATTGATATTTTTAGTACTACGGGCTCCTTCTTAGCAATAAATACTTTGGTTTGGACTAAGTCCTACAATGACAATGACAAAGTCTCTTGCAAATCTGCTTATAATTTTCTTCGTCATCACTCCACTATTAAGGAATAGAGCAGCAATTTATGGAATCATTTTATTCCACCATCTAGGTCAGTTCACTGTTGGAAGCTTTTCGATAGTAAATTACCTACTGATGACATTAGGGTATGGTTATGGTTTCGAGATGTCATCTTTGTGGCATCCACGAGGAAACATTTCATCATCTTTTCATGGAACACTCTTATTTTGGTAGTCTTTGGATCGCTATTGGTGACTCTTCTGGGATCAATTTTCCTAGAAATACATAAACTGTGGACTTGTTTACCCATAGCTGTAAGTTGAGAACTGTGGACTTGTTTACCCATTGCTGTAGGTTGAGTTTTAGGTCACAACTTAAAACTCTTCTTCTTGCCGTTGTTATTTCTATTTTTTGGGTGGTGTGGTATGCTCGTAACCAAGCCATGTTTGAAGATGTTTGCATCTCTATTTTCAATTTTTGTGAACTGTGTATAAGGCCATTCATGATTGCTCTACTTTTAAAATTGGTTAAGCTTATAACACTCAACATGAGCTTCTCATTCTGAGGAGATTGAATGTCATGTTGCAGCCTTGTCGTGCTCGTTGCTTTCTCATGATTGCTTGGCAATGTCCCTTGGTAGATTGAATAAAAGTTAACACCGATTGGCAGCTATGGGCTCCCCGGGTCTCTTTAGCTCAGGTGGAGTTTTTGGCAATTATAGAGGGTTCATCAAGGGTTGTTTTGCCTTTCCAATGGGTGAGAGTTTTGCTTTCATGGCTGAGCTTCTATTGGTAAAGCTTGGGAATTTGGTTGGAATCGTCTATGGCTTTGAGAGTGATTCCGCTTATGTTGTTAACCTATTTAAATCTAAAAGTCTTGAGGTTCCTTGGATCTTGTTATCTGATTGGTCGAGATGCTTGGCACGGGTTTCTCAAATGCATTTTGTGGTCACACATATCTTTACAGAGGGTAATGTTGTCAATTGCTTAGCTTGGATAAAATAAACAGTGCTTAATATATGCGGCAGCTTCGACCACCTAATTATTGTAGTTCTTTCCTTTCAGCTGATTTATAAGGGAAAATTATATTTTTTCTTAGTTTTCCCTTTCTGGCTTGGTTTTTCCTATTGTATTCTTTTTATTTTCGTTTAATAATATGGTATTTGGAGAGGTTTGATGATGATGCTAAGAAGGCGCCAGCTTAGCTGGGATGTTTGGAGTATCTCTAAATTTTTGTTAAAGTTCTGTTAAAAGAAAATTATTACTCTTATCATACTAATTATTACTCTTATCATACTCTTATACTGTGTTTGATTCAATTATAATTTAAAATCCATTTCATTTGCAAATAAATTTTTTATAGAATTCATTTATGAATAAATTTCTATATTTGACATATTATAAAATAAAAATAAAATTTATTTCTAATGAAATGAATTTTGTGTTTGATTCAATTGTAAAATTCAATAAAATATTTTATTTTCTAAAAAAATATTTTTATATTGTTTTTTAAAATTTTTATAAATATAAAAAATTAGAAAAGAAAAATAGAAAGAGATAAAATAAAAAGAGAAGAAAGAAAGTGGAGAGAGAAGGAAAAAAGAGCAAAAAATTGAATAAATATTTTAACTAAGAATATTTTTGTCACAATGAAAAACTTTATAACATTAGAATTCATTTGAAATTCTAACAGATTTTATATAATTTGATTTAGTTATAATCAATTTAAAAATTTAATAAATAGAGTTTCAAATAAATTTTTATTTATACCAAACACATGAAACATGAATTTACAAATAAATTTCATAAAGTTATAGAATTCATTTATACCAAATACTAGAATATGTTTAATATTGTTACAACAAAAATTTAATTTTATTTGTTATACTATAATATGTGTAGATTTTACAAATTCTTTTAGATATTCATTAAAATAAGTTAATTACATTGCAAATCTAATTTTATAGCTATTGATAAAACTTTTAAATATTGGTTTTTTAAAAGAATAAATTACTAAAAAAAATTTCCCAGATAGATTTTTTTAAAACATTTTATCTTAATATTTTTTATCAATAAAATATTTTGATTTCACTTTTCTTTCCAATGTTACTCTTAGACCAACTTTTAGTCATTTGGGTGTCAAAAATTATTGAGGTGGCATAACATTTTTTTCTTAAAACAAAGTTCATAAAAGAATTTAGGTGTTTTAGTTGGAGAAGATAAGAATTCTATTTTATGAAAAAAAAATTATTTTCACGCACTACAATATTTTATAGCACTGAAATTGCTCAAAGTTGGTTCAAGAATAACATTAAAAAAAATAATAATAATAAAAAAAGTTAATTAAACTATTTTATATATAAAAAATAAATTTTAAGGCAAATTTAATAAATCAGGATAATTTATTTTAGGAGTCACTGAATTATAACTAAAATTTTATTCTAATCATTAAGTATTAATTTATTTAATTGTCATTTCAATGTATTATTGTTTCAATTAACATGATTCGACTAAATTAATATCTCAAAATTATAAAAGAATTATAAAAATAATACAAAATATGATAATTCAATTTTAATTTCCTATAATTAATCAACAAATGAATCTATTTAACTGCCACCTGATAATCTGGTGATTTAATATTTTTTTAACCAAATTATATTAATAGAATAATAACATTTAAGTGGCTTAATTAAGCAAAATCAATTTTTAATGATCACAATAAAATTATAGTCATAGTTTAGTCAGCAGTAAGATAAATTACTTGAAAAAGCATATAAATTAAAATAGTCTCTGAATTATTTACAAAAGTTCAATCAAAGACAGTTAACTATTTCTTCACTTGAAATTTTTTTTTCTTTTTTCTTTTTTTAATGGAGAAGAACTTTACTAAGAAAACTAGAATCAAACATAACATAGTGCCCAATATAGGGAAAAATATCAACACTTAATACCTTCATCTTGCCATTAATGATAACAAGTTGAGCTATATAGTGACCTACTTGATTTTTACTTTGCTTGATGAAAGAAAATAAAATATATTATTCTAAGAAGCCTTAATGGAGGAAGGGAGAATACGGCAATAGAAAATTCTCCAAAAATTGATTAACTTCAGGATATAAGATAATCACACAAAGAGACATCTTATAGAGGTTTAATACAATCTTGGCTTGCATCTTCTCCTCTAGTCATTACTAGAGAGTTCATTATCTCAACTAACGTACATGTGTTACTTAAACTTTTACAAGTAAACTTATAGGTGTTACTTAAACCTCTCCAAGATAGATTTATTAGGCATTATTTTAAAGTCTTTTCCAAGATAAATTTGCAAACACTATCTTAAACCTTTTATAAATTCTCTTAGAGGTTTTATTACTAAACCTTAGACGTGATCCTCACACATAATAATATAAATATTGCTCAAAAGAGAATCACTTACTTCGTCACTCTTAAACTACCCAATATAAGATCCAAGCATAATTGAAATACTTGAGAAAGAAAGAGGAAGAAGAAGTAGATGATCACTTTCAATATTAGAGCTTTTATAAGCTTTTCTTCTAACTCTTTCACATGTGAGGAGTTACCCCTCATATAGGACTAGTTGAAAAACTAGCTAATACTCATAGATCTGCTAAAGTTGAGGCTGTTAGAAAATTAGTTGTTTAATTGTGAATGACTTATTCAATCATATGATCAAGCCCGTTCCTAAATAAAATGTTGCCTCAGTTACCTTCAAGGTTGAATAGGGTTGTTATTACTTTCACAGGGCCATACTATCAGTTGTGCTAGCTGAACTTGAATTTTCACTTGCTATATAGGATTGTTCCTAAATTAAGTTAGCTTAACGACGAACTTCCTATTCGTTCACTTTTCAAATTATAGCTTTGTGAATGGGCTATTCCATTTTGCTCTAATTCATTCAAATATTTAGTGTTAAATATATTCATTTTTTTCATAATGAATTGGGCACTGCACTTAGGCTATTCCTAGAGTCTTAAGCAATCACCTATGATTTTATAACCCTATAAAAGGAATTAGATAAAGTACAAATCATAAAAGTTGTAGATTTGTGCCTCATCCAAATGCATATAAAATAGTTTCGCTAAATATGTTTTATGTGAAGAGATATGATTATGTGATTAGGACTAGCTCTCAATATGTTGAAACCAACTCAATTTGATATAGTTCATTTATATTGATGACCTCATAAGTCTAACTATACAAGTGTAAAATACGAAAATGTTCCTTTATCTATTGTATAACTGTTGGTGAATTAGTTTTGCAATTAGATATATACAATTTGAGATATGACCAAGATTGTAAGACCTGCTTAGACTACGGTCACATAAAAATAAGGTAGAATTTAAAAATTCACCATATTTTCTATAGGACATATATTAAACTGAATTTTGGCTATGTTATGGCCTCACATATCTGGTACAATTAATAAAAAGGATAAAGTCATTTGGATAAATATAGATAAAGTTATTATAGTGAGAGTGCATCAAGGTCAGACTATCATATTCCACTTATCTATGCAAGATCTTCAATTTTAGGCATACTGAATGGGGTTATTCAAAAAGGTCATTCTTGATTTTCTAGTCCATTCATATATTTTTGTGTGAAAAACTTCATTTTTGTTCATAGTGAATAAGGCTATGCAATTGGTTTGTTTTGTGGCTTCATAGGTTATTCCAAGTTGGGCAATATATTGCAAATTTGTCATAAAGATGCATAGGGCCATTCCTAAGGATCATTCAATACTTAATTACTCTATTCCAATATTCTATATGAAGAATCTAAAATTCGTTGATGGTGAACTGGCTTGTTCCAATATGTATAGGGCCATTTTAAATCTTTGATATGGCTTCGTTAGGTTGTATAAACTATTCAATAGGCTTGTGCAAGGGTTCAAGCTTTATGCTTGAAATTTTCTATTTTTCTTCATAGTGAATGGGCCTATTCTAATGTGCATAGGGCCCTTCATTTCAGATATGACGAGCAATGAGACTTGTGCCTTTGCTTTTACTTGTTGCTTTTAACCTTGGTGCTTTCTTTTATCGCTTTTACAATTAAGGGGCCTAAACATATAAATAAACACTTATAACTAAGATTAGTACACAATGTAAATTTGCAATAATTACAACAAGAATTAAGAACCAAAGGTTCAACATGCTTCCCGTTTAATGATAACATACAAGGTTTATAAAGAAATAATTACAAGTTTCTCCCCTTAACTTGTGCATATATACATCAATTAAATAATTAGTGAAGGGTATGATTTTAGTTATAAACCATAACTACTCCCTTTTTTGGCATAAATAAAAGCATAATAAAGCATAAAGAGTTAATCAAAGTAAAGAAACACATTTTAAATTATTACATAAAGAGTTAACCAGCGAATAAAGGCATTCATTTCATAAAAAAGATCCGTGAGAACGAACATTCAAGAATTGTATGTTGTTCAAGTACTAAAGATTTTTCAAATACAATAAAAATGATAAAAATCATTAAGGTTTAAAAGAGGAGGGTATGTCCTGTGGTATAAATTGAAGGGTGAGAAAAAGGTTACGAAGCCTGAGGAGGTGGAGGCTAGAGGAACTCGAAAACTCTTTATTCCTTACTTCCCTTTCTCTTTTTTTTTTTTCCTCCTAGCTATAGATTCTCTCTTTGAGTTGCATGTTTTCCTATATATTTTCTCTATTTAAGCTTCAACCATCCTTTTTTCTATTTGGATAAACTTATTTAATTTTAATTCATCACTTGATTGCTCATCATTAATAAGTATCATTATCTTGAAGTTATCATTAAGATCATTCACATTCTTCTCAATGTCTCCAACGTTGCTATCTACTAAGTTTATCTTCTTTTGTAATTAGCCCATCTTTATGTACAACTTATTAAATCCTCTTAAGTTGTCTTCAATTAACTTAGTATTGACAACAAATAAGCTAAGATGCCTTCATTATTAATAGATGGAGACAAAGGTGAATAAAATGATGATGCAACATGATAAGGTAGAGTATGAGAAACCTCTTAATATCTTTCCCTTTCTTCATACACCATAATTCCTCTTTCATAATCATCTTGAGGTCCTTGAGGAGGAGAAAAAACTATTTGGCTCTTTTTCTAGAAGGTGAAGAACACCATAAACACTTTTCACTGTCCTAATATATATGAATATCTTTTGGTTAATGATGTTCTTCCTGATCCCAAAAATTTTGTAAATACCAATAATCATGTTTTTTTGCCATCTTATGATGAGATAGCCATTCGTGATGATCCCAGTACTTATGGTCTATTTGTCTAGCCTTATAAAGATCTACCAAGATGTCTTCACATCTATCTTATGCTTCATATAATGAAAAAGAAAGAGTACTAAGGTTTGGATATTTCTAGGTGACCTGTGCCTTGCATTAAGGTTCCAAACTATAAACCTATGGCATATGCGTCAGGGTAGGGCCAATGAGTGAATATGCTTTGCTTTGAGCTCTTTAATTGGATTTTAAGCCTTGTTAATTCTTCTAAGTGGTTCTGCTCTACAAAGGTGCTTGGTACTTATTTCACCCTTTCTTTTTTTACTAAGAAAATGGCAACTAGGTGCTCTTAGTTGATAGAATGTCTTTCCTCTTTCAATTGAAACACTAAAGTAGTGTTGAATAACATAACCTTCTTAGTTTTGAGGGTAGAGAGGAATTTAGTAGTGATGCTCTTACAAGTCTTTTCTTTTATTTAGACAAATCTTTCTCACACAAAGTTTTTTAAAAGCTCTATCAACTTGTCATAAAGTCCTGCCTACTTAAAGGGTTTAAAATCAATGAAACACCTTTGTTTAACTTCTTCTTCATCATTAAATTTGATCTCTCTTTGTGTTCTTTGCACTAGAAAACAAGTCTCATGGAATGCTTTATATGGTTAACAACATATGGAGGGGTAGGTTTAGTAGTAGTAATAATTACTCTTTTAGGTAGGCTCTATTTTGGAGTTGAGGCTTCTTTAACCTTTTTCTTCCTTTTCTTTTTGTTGAAGTCACCCCTTCATATCTAGTGGTTCTAGCATTCTTTGGAGGGTTAAAAGATTCGTTTACTAATCTTGAAGCTCCTTTTCCCTTTGAAGAAATTTGCCTAGTAACCATTGTGATCTTTGAGAGTAATTTGTTAAAGTCTAAGGAATTAGTTAAAAGAAAGGCTTAGAAGTTGGTTAAATTTAGGGTTTATAGAGAAGGGATAATAGAAAAAAGTGTAACAACGAAGAATAGTATCCTTTTTATATGCAACATTCAAAGTAAGACACACTAATTAGATATTTTACCTTTTTTAATTTTTTAAATCCCAAAGTGAATAAGGCCATTAAAAAATGGAACCACCATTTAAACGAACATTCAAGTAGGCCTTTTTCTTAGATAACTAACTTGATTAGAATAATACTTGAACAATTACAACGAATAAGGTGGTTAGGGTATGAACTAGGATGTTCAAAGAGCAAAATTTAGATTTTTTGTCACTCTCTATCCAAAAGTATGTAAACTTAACATGCATGAATAATACTTATTTCTAAGCTCTTAATCATGGAAAATTTCTTAAAAAAAGAAGTTAATTGATAATTTTTCTATTTGAGTTTATCATAAGTTCAATTTTAGAACAAATCCTTTGAATTTTCATAATTACTCAAGATTGTTTCAAAAACATTTTTAAAACAATTTTATCATGGATGCTGTTAGGTTTTGTAGAACATGCACAATAGAAAAATAAAAATTTTAAACAAACAAAATCTAATGAGGATCCATGTAACTCCATTAGATTGATGAAAGAGATTATGAATCCTACCAATTTGAGATAAATTATGAGATTGTTAGAAATCAAAAAGGGGTTTATGTTGGTGACACCTTAACTTAAGGTTCGAATGTAGATCATCAGATTCAAATGCTACTAGGAGATGAACAACCTTTGTATGTATCCACATAAGCAGACTCTCTAAAATGAATAGTGTGCTAGCACCAAGGTCGTTTGCACCCTCTCTCTAAAGCATTTTCTAAAGTTTAACATGAATGTTCTATTATTTTGTTCAAAAAATACTAATATAAATATATCTTAACTATTTAGATATATGCTCCAATTGTGTATTTTAAGAGATATAAATAACTAAATATCCTATTTTGTTTTAGCTTTTAAAATACCAAATATATCTAGATATTTAAGATAATATCTCAAATCAACTTATACATACATATATATATATATATATATATATATATATATATATATATGCTAACTAATGTTCAAGCTTATTGACCATAAATTGGTTCCTATCTAGATATATGTAAATGACATAAGGAGAGAGAGAGAGTTAGGATTCAGTCAACGACCTGTGGTCCATGTGTCTCCATGGAAAACTCTATGCACTAAAGTATCTAAACTCTATGATTCAATATCTAAAAAACATAATTGTGATTTAGTGAGTCGTGACTTAATGAATAAAATCAATAATCAGATTCTTATGACACAACCAATAATCAAATATCATCAGGATATATTATGACTATAACAATTGACTATGCAAATGCATATGCAATAGGTTGATTTTTGTTGTGACCTTGAAGGCAAACACTGTTCCTTGGAATTCATTTGATTCAAGTGACATTTGATTTTACTGGCTAGCATATAACAAGTGAATCATTTGATCGATAGCATATGCCAATAGGACATTTTGGTCCCTTTTTCAAGTGATTTGCAAGTGTTAGACAAGTCAGTCACAACATCCATTTAGTTCCATTACAAGTGTTCATTCACAATGGTATACCAAGTAATCATTAAAAACATATAATTCTCACTTGACTTGTATTCACATGTAAAGTGTAATAATTTAATCACATATACATGTAATAGAACATAATCATATCATAAAATTATCACACATACATATTAGAATCTAATTATGGTTTTTACTCACCTTTTGATGTGACCAACCTTTATGGTAGGTTTGGTCCTCTCTTTTGGGTTTCCTCAATGTGTTGGAATCCTAACATTTGATACATACATGGTTATGAGTATGTCAAAATGATTTTGAATGCTTGGTATGCAGGCATGTTCCATGCAAGTGGACCTAGCGTTTATGCATATTTTCCTTATTTGGTAGCCTGACCTTGCTACAGTCTAATAACTCTTACTATACTTATCTAAATGACTTGATTCTTTTTTTGAAATAAACTAGACACATAATGATATAACATAGTCATATTTTAGGTCAATATGAGACATATAGAAAATGTGGTGAATTTTTGAATTTGTCCTATTTCAATGTCATCTCAGTCTGAATAGGTCTTACAATCTTGGGAGTATCTCAAATTGAAAAAATCCAATTGCAAATGAGTTTATCAAAAATTTCAAAAGGCATAAAGTAGCATTTTTTAATGTTTTACTCATTCTCTAATTCAGTCTATAAAGTCACCAAAACAAATGACCAATCTCAGGGTGAGCAGGTTTTCAACATGTTGACAATTAATAATGATGAAGGGCCAATATCTCAACAACCATGTTAAATTTGGCAAAAAGATTTTATAAGTATGTAGATTAGATATAAATATACAACTTTTAAGTTTGGCACATCATCAAATTCTGAATCTATGGCCATCAAATTCTTAGAAAACAAAATTAAAAGACTGATGAGGTTTCATCAGGTTCAGAGTCAGTCAAAATCAATGAGACATATCTCTTTCCACACAACAAATCAAGCAAAACTGCTTTACAAGTATTTAGAAGGGATATGAAACTACAAATTTTATGTTTTTCACATTGTCTAAATCAGAACATAAGGCCATCAAAATATATGAAAATAGTCAGACTGAGGAGATTTCAGTTTATTGTGAACCAGCCTTAATGAATGAACCATATCTCCTCACACATACCGAATTAAGCAAAATATTTTACATGCATTTATATAGGGCTTAAAGCTTCAACTTTCATATTTTACACTTTCTCCAATTCTCCTTCTAGGGTTATGAAATCATGAGTGCAAAAATCTGAACTAAAAACAAAATCGACATAATTAGCTCTTGTTTCTTTTAAGCTTCAACCTCCATACATGAGCTCTACCTCAAATTACTCCATGATTCTTCCTAATCATGCATGTTTAACATGTTATGAGGGAGGAATTCATATGGGAAGAAGATAAAATCACTTACCTCTTTTGCCAAAACTATCCTCCAAGTTAGCTCACTGTTCTCCCTCTCATTTTTCTTCTTCTTCCTCCTTTCTTCCTTTCTTTCTTTCTATTTTTTGCACTCCCTCACTATTTTTCTCTCAAATCTGATCCTAAAAGATGAAAATTTTAATTTGTATACCTACTCTAATAAGACAAAATCATGGCGTCTCCTTACCATTGGTTGGAAATTTAATATTCCTCTTTTAGTTCCTCTTCTCCACTCTTTCATCACCTTCATCCATCTCTTAATTCCCATATACTCTTTATACTTTTAAATGAGCTCTAAAATACCATTATTTATGATGTTATATCATGCACACAACATAAGATAATTTGTCATGCAACTATGCAAATATTTCATATATGTTCAAGTGTCCCAAATGCAATTGTTCAAGTGTCATCGTTGTGCTTTTCTAATTCATATATCTAAATGATCATTTATCCAATGCATATATTCATATGGGATTTCAAATCATTTATACAATGAATATGTTTATGTGATAATGCCTATGAATGAGGATAGAGATGTTACATAAATTAATTAAATCTATTAAATATGTACTTAGCATAGCAAATATTAAAATTATTAAAATTATAGTCATATTAAGTTAAATTAACTTTCATATATTTCGTAAATCACAATTAAATCCATATTTATATCTTTAATTCCTTAAATAATTAAATATATTTTCTTTACATAAAACTCATCCTCAAAATGCTAACTATCATCACATACTCATTTAAATTTAAATTCTTAAAGATATAATATTCATTAAACATAATTCATAATTAAAATAATAATCTTATAATATAAAATCATTTGTCTTTAAAATACTAACATATCTATTAAATAATTACTTTGAATCTATTAAATCATTAAAATTCATAATCATATGTACAAAAATTAGGAAAAAAATATTCTTAAAAAGCTCCATAAACCAAAAATTTCTAAAATCATATTATGAACCTTCTAAAATGCCCCTTCCTTATAAAATTTGTCCTTGAATTATTAGACCATATTATCACAAACACCTTAATATCTCTCTCTTTATATATCTTTATCATTCATGGATCATGAACTATCCAAGTCAACTCATGTCTACTCCTAAGGATCTCTAAAGTTAGAAAGGAATTAAAATCACTAAAAATACTTTAAAATCATCATGCAATTATAAAAAAAACTTTTGAAACATTTTAGAGATTTTTAAAATCTTATTTAAAATATTGGGATAACTTGTCATGATTATGGAAGACCATTATATAACTATGATCAAGAAATACTGATGGCCTCTTTAAAAATAATCCTTCCTTTTTCTAGTTGATGTATAGGACAAGCATAAATCTATCTATAATCTCTACCTTTTGTACCTTAACTTACTTTTTCTATACCTTTCATATCATTCTTATCCATTATGTTTCTTTTTTCCTATCACAATCCTTAAAGCATCAATCTACAACATACATTATCAATCACCCATCTAGGGCCTACATATCAATTACATCAATCATATCATCATATTCTTCCTTTCATATGTCATAAAATCATGTAGTAATCATCAATCAATTTACTTAAACTTCATTCTCTTTAACATAAACCTAAACATACATATTATACAAACAATCATATCATAAACATAACATAATCTTATCATAAAATGTTTTAGTGTTGGGGTACACTAAAAAATAATTGTACTTGAACTCCATGAATTCAAGCATAATCATTCTCATTAGCTCTACTTGAATTCCATGAATTCAAGCATAATCATTCTCTTTAACTCAACATATATAATATGTAAAGCTCCACATTATTAATAAACATAACATATTAATGCTAAATGTATAATTCTAACTTACGAAAACTAATAAGGCAAGAAAGAATCTTACATCTTCGCAAGTCATAGGTAAACATCCTCATATATCTCTTATTAGTTCTATCATCTCTTATTTCTATTTTCTTAAATTCAAAGGTTCAATTATTCAAACTTTTGCTATGATACCACTTTATCATCACCTGGAATTCAAGTTGTACTAGCGCTAAAGAATTAGAAGGGTTAAGGGCACCATGACCCATATCAAACCTAATATTACTCATGGGATGGCTTATGATGGCTTTCATAGTGTACTTTGATATTAAAAAACTTAATCTTACATTAACACTACCTTAAAATTTAAGGAAGAAAACTAAAGGGAGTTAGGGACTATGCAACAATTAATCCCAAAATATCTCTTAAACATGATACTTTTTTTTTTCTTTTATAACATAAATCATAAATAAAATAAGCTCCTATAAAACTACCTTTAGAATAAAGGGATTCATACTTAAACTTATACCATTCTAGCCTCACTCATTATACATCATAATTTTTAACACTCTCATATACATAATATAGATATTGCCGATATAATTAAGAACATAAAATATATAATAATCATATTTCTTAATTATTTATATAAACCTTAATGATATCTATACATATAATTAACTAAGGCATTTATAAGAAATAATTATAATGCCTTAATATGTGCCTAATTCTTAACTTAAATCTTTTAGCTTTTATCCATGCTGACATCTTTATTTAAGCTTGTAAAATAGCCTGTGCATGTGGGGGTGAGTTTCATATGGAAAACTCAGTGAAGGATTTTATATATCCATATACATGCTCACATGTTTTTACATAAATGCATTTATATCTTCATGGCATAACATTTGCACAAAATTCATACATAACGTTTCATTTCATATACGAGTAGTCAAATCCATGGGAATCCTTACTTATCTTACATTTTATTCCTTTCTAGAGTGTTGGACTAGGTTGGTCAAACCTAAATCAAAGCTCTCTTTTGATCTCAACAATATAGATTGGAAGCTACTTAAGTCAATTTTAAGTGTTGTTCTTGTAGAAATTTAGTAAGGAGCTCATTAGAAATTGACTGAAAGCAAGTAACACAAAGTGTGACAAATGACCTCTATAACCGCAACCATGAATGAGGAGTCTCGATCGTTATCTCAAGATTATTCGTGTCTATTTTGGATAATTTGTTTAATGGTGGGATGTGCAGTACCAGTCATGACTGTCATCTTCAATCCTCATTAGAAGGATTCTAGACCTTCAATCTAATAATGCCATATGTTAAAGTACCCATTGAAAGATCAAAACTCACAACAGTGAATGCTTAGTAGTCATTATGATCTCTTAGAAGCAAAATCGCTATTGATTCATGGTGGAAGTTATGGCCAACCACCTAGCTCACAACAGCAACCTCCAACATCATTTAGAGGGATCAAATGACAACATTTTTAGATGAGCCAATGGGGAAGTGCCACGTGTATTAGTCGTTAGACATAAATAAAGTTTACAACCATGAATTAGCAAAATCTTATGCAAATGTGAAGATCGCGACCATGACTTATAATCATGATCGTAAGTTTTACCTGACAAGCAATAAATGTAGGATTTTGCCACTAACTTTTGAGATATAGAGACAGTTTTGTTTGTAACAATTCTTTGGTAAGAGTAACCTATAAATACTTTTATAAATGGACATAAATGCAAGAGAATAATATTTACTAAGGCCAAACTCTTACAAATTGATTTCTCAATTCTCTTTTTCTTATCTACTTCTCGTGATTAAGTTGTAATAGGTTTGGTATGAGCCTTTAAACACCTTTAGGATTGGATTTAGGATTGGATTTAAGAGTGAGCCGTGGAAACTCTTGTATAGGTTTGAATGTAAGCTTTTGGTAAAAACACTTGTATAAGACAGTGTGTGAGCCTTTGTAAAAACCATTGTAAAGTTAGGTATGAGCTTGTAAAACACCATTTAGTGTTAGTGAAATACCCAATTGGTATAATTGGAAAATAAATATAGGGTTTGTTAACACTCGAACCACTATAAATCTTTGTGTTCTTTCTTTTCTTACCGCCTATTTTTAATTTAGTTTTGATTAGCTTCCCTTTAAAATTTAAATTTTCTCACCAACTCAACCCGCCCTTCTTGATGCATAAGGGCCAACAAATGGTATCGAAGTAAAACCTCAATTTAGGCTTTAATTGCATGAGGAAAGATCATGACACAAGAAAGAATCCATACTCATCTCAAACCTTTCTTTGATGGATCCTATTATATTGATTGGAAGTATAAAATATAGATCTATTTAAATAGTGATGTGGTGGATTTATGAGATGTTATAGACAGGGAAGGAAAGCCACTAACTAAGGTAATGGATGGTAGTGAAGAGTTGATTCCAATGGAAGAATAAGTGAAGGTACATAGAAAGTCCAATGTTAAAAACAAGAGGGCAATGACTATTATACTAAGCACAATGTCAAAAGAAGAGATTGTAGAGTTCAACATTCCCTAACCAAACATGGACTATGAAAAGCCATGGAGAACTACCATGAGGGCACAACCCTTATGAAATCTAATAGGTTAGAGATATATGTGACAAAGTGGGAGCTCTTCATGATGAAGGATAATGAAAACATCATCGAAATGATAAATAAACTCCTTTTCATTGCTATAAATATGAAAAATTTTGGAATGATTCTTACTAACCATGAGGTAAACACTAAAATACTTAATTCTTTTCCTTTTAAAAAGTTTGTTGCTAGAGTTTGTAGTATACAAAAATCCAATTTGGAGATTAGAAAGGTGTCAATGGATGTCCTCATTGGTAAGTTTCTTACTCCTTACTTGCCATAAAGAAGGATGAAGAAATTAAGAGGACAAGAAGACAAGAATGAAAAGGCAGAAAAAAAAGACTCATGCTCTCAAATCTAGCAAGGATAAGGAAGTAAAAAAAAAGTAATAGTGATAATGATGAGAGTGGAAAAAAGGAAAAAGAACTTGCAATGCTCTTTAGGAGGTCTAAAGAGCTCATGAAAAGAAGAAAAGAAAGAAGGAACCTTAAGAAATCAACATCATCACCCTACTTCAAAGAGAAGAAGAATGAGGTAACTTGCTTTAAATGTGGAAAGCAAGATCACATAAGATCTAAATGTCCCAAGGTTAAGAAGAAGAAGAAGTGGAACAAAAAGAAAAAGAAAAGGTTCAAAGCTACTTCAGATTATGATTTAAGTGAAGAAGGCAAAGATGAAGAGGTTGTTAACTTTTGCGTCATGGCTCAAGAGGACTCCTTTAATAAGGTAAGTACTTCTTCTTACTCTTGTAATGAGTATGATGCATTTGAGGATAAAGAAGATGAGCTTCTTGAGGCTATGTCCTTAAGATGTGATAAATATAAGGAAAAAATAAAGATCTATAAAAAAAGTGTTCAAAACTTAAAGATGAGTTTAAATTTTTAAATGAGCTTGTAAATTATTTGAGGGCTTCAAATGAAGAACTTAAGAAATCCTTGAAAAATATTTCTAAAACCTCATCCTCCTTTAACTCCTTAAGAAAAAAAAATGACTCTTTGAAAGGTAAAGCTATTGAGTTAAAATACTTTATCTTTAGGTTTCACAAAAGGAATGAGACTTTGGATACACTAATTATATTTCAAAGACCTCCCCTTATAAGACATAGTCTTGGTTTCAATTGGGCCTTATCCTTCACATCTTCTCCTCCTACATTCATTAAAGCTTTCACACCTCAAGCCTCTAGCATGAAGGTGATTGGGAAGAAAAGTGCTCCAAGCACTAAGCCTCTAAAGCCTAAGGACAAAGGGAAGGCTCCTTAAGGTTCTAAACGTAAGTCTCAAAGAGCAAATCACGCATACATATATACTGAGAGGCATGCTCAAAAGTACAGACATAAAAATTTATCTTCTACTCATACCCATTCTTGCACATGCATGCATACACATAACTAATGTATGAGAAGGGCTCCTACTTACACAAAGGTTGCCCCATAGGAGAAGGACTTATAAGTTAAAGCTCTAATGTCATTTTTGTATGAGGTATGGAAATATTAATGTCTTCTACTACATTAGGAAGGCACACCTCAAATTAGAGGACCCTTCCATGCCTAACCCTCAAGGACCCAAGTATGCTTGGGTACCTAAACATAGGTGAAATGTTTTCATTTTGTAGGAATGCTTAGAAACCATAAAAAGGATAATGATTGGCATGTAGATCGTGGATGCTCAAAACACATGATAAAAAATAAGAAGCTATTTATAATCATTAAATAGAAGGATTATGATAATGTCACATTTGGAAACAATGCCAAGGGTATGGTAATTAACATTGGGATCATTATTAAGAAAGGTTGCTCTCTCATTGACAATGTGCTTTTAGTTGATGGTTTGAAGCATAATCTATTGAGTGTAATTTAATTATGTGATAAAGGTAACAAAGTCACCTTTGACCCTATAGAATGTCAAGTTACCATTTTAGTTGATAAGAATGTAATCTTTAAGGGTAAAAAGAGAGACAATACCTATCTAATTGACTTAGAAAATTTGGCTAACCAATCCTTTAAGTGTCTTGTCTCTATTAGCAATGAATCTTGGCTTTGGCATGGAAGACTTGGGCATGCTAGCATAGAGCTTCTACAACATCAATCAAAAAGAGAGATAATGATAGGTCTTCCAAAGCTCAAGTTTATTAAGGACAAGACTTGTGGACCTTATCAAATGGGAAAGAAACACCAAGCATCCTATAAGGCAAAATATATTATAAGTACCTCTAAGCCTCTTTAACTCATTCATATGGATCTAGTTAGACCTACTAGGAATGATAGTTTGGGTAGAAAATATTATGCAATTATGCTTGTTGATGGTCCTTTAAATTCACTTGGGTCTCCTTCCTTACTCATAAGACTGATACCTTTGATGCTTTTAAACTGATACCTTTGATGCTTTTAAAAGTTTTGTCTAAAGAGTTCAAAATGAAAAAGGTTACTTCATTTCTTCTATTAGGAATGACCATGGAAAAAAAAATTTAAAATGAAATTTTTGAAAATTGTTGCTTGGAAAATAGGATTTCACACAACTTTTCTACTTCTAGAACACCGCAACAAAATGGTGTTGTAGAAAGGAAAAAATAAAACATTGGTAGAGATGGCTAGAATTATGCTTAATGAGTATTCTTTACTTAATTACTTTTGGGTTGAAGCCATCAATACCGCACGTTATTTTACAAATCGTGTTTCAAAAGACTCATTCTAAATAAAACTTCTTATGAACTATGGAATGAAAGAAAACCCAAGATTTCATATGTTAGAGTATTTGGTTGTAAATGTTAAATTCTTAATAGCAAGGATAACCTTGAAAAATTTGCCTAAAAAATTGATGATGGTATTTTTCTTTGCTATTACACAACTAAAAAAGCATATAGGGTCTTTAACAAAATGTCTATGGTGGTTGAAAAGTCTATGAATGTTGTATTTGACAGGTCCAACAAACCTGATCTTGGCAAAGGTTCTTTTATTGATGATCTTATAGGTGCTAAACTCAACACCCAAGGAAAATGTGATTGATCTTGAGGATGATGATTCACCATAAGAGAAAGAGCAAGTTAAACCCTAATAAGAAAAAAAAACCAAGCTTAAGAAAATAATTGAGATACTCTATGGATCACCCAAAGGATCTTATCATTGGTGAGACATCCAATGGAGTAAGTACTAGAGCTTAATTGTATGCTTTGGATAATAATCTTGCTTTTATTTCTAAAATTGAGCCAAACTCAATTGATGAGGCTCTAAATTATGAGAGTTGAGTGATTACTATGCAAAAGGAACTCAAACAATTTGAAAGGAATAAGGTTTGGGAACTTGTCCATATGTTTAAGGAACATTTAATTATAGGTTGCAAATGGGTGTTTAGGAACAAGTTAAATGAACTAGGTTTCATTAATAGAAAAAAAACTAGATTGATCGCTAAAGGTTACAACCAAGAGGAATGCATTGATTATGATTAGACTTTTGCCCCCACAGCAAGATTAGGGGCCATTAGAATTTTTTTAACTTTGCATGTCATATGAAATTTAAACTTTTTCAAAGCGATGTGAAAAGTGCCTTTGTAAGTGGTTTTATTGAGAAGGAAGTTTATGTTGAACCACCTCTAGGTTTTGAATCTCATGTTTTTCCCAACCATGTTTTCAAATTAACTAAAGCCTTGTATGGTTTGAAACAAGTTTTAAGAGCTTAGTATGAAAGGCTTAGTCCATTTCTTTTACAAAATGATTTTGAAATGGGGAAGGTTGGCATAACATTGTTTATGAAAAAGCATGACACGGATACATTCATTGTACAAATTTATGTTAATGATATTATATTTAGTGCTACTAATGAATCTCTTTGTGAAGAGTTTGTTAAGTGTATAACTAGGGAATTTGAGATGAACATGATAGGTGAGCTCAAGTTCTTCCTAGGTCTTCAAATTAAGTAAACCATAAAGGACATCTTCATCAACCAAACTAAGAACACAAATGAACTACTCAAAAGGTTTAGCATGGATGGATGCAAGGTAGCTAAGCCTCTAATGAGTGCATCAACAAAGCTAGATAAAGATGAGTCAGGTAAGTCTATTGATGAAAAGAAGTATAGAGGTATGATTGGCTCTCTTCTCTATCTTACCACTTCTAGACCCGATATTAAGTTTAGTGTGCTAGATTCTAATCTTGTCCAAAGGAATCATATTGGTGAGTTATTATTGTTTCATCCAAAAAACTTAGGTGCAACAACAACTCGCTACTACATATTCTGCGCTAGCACTGGATAAGCCGATTGAAACTTACTTCTTGCTAAATTAAGAAACTAAATACTCATCAATGAATTGGCAAGTTTGGAAAATGCTCTTCTTATCTACAAAACTGCCAACATAGTCTGCATTTGAATATCTAAGAAGACTGAATGATGAATTTCCAACTTGCCAAAGTCCTAAGTGCAACATACCATGCAATGAACTTAGGTGAAATAATAACTTAAGGATTATGGCAAGGATGTTGATCATATTCCCATCAAATATGACAACACAGGTGCAATAAATATTTCTAAGAATCCCATCCAACATTCAAGAAGTGAGCATATTCATGTTAAACACCATTTTCTTTGAGATCGTGTGCAAAATGGTAATATGGTGCTTGAGTTTATTGATACTAATCACCAACTTACTGATATTTTCACCACAGCCCCTTATTGGAGAAATGATGAACTTTATCGAGAGAGAACTTGGGATGCTTGTTGAAAGCCCCTTAGAGTGAAAATAGATATCATTGTATGTACTTGATATTGATTAATAACTTATTGATATGTTTAACTCTTGATATCATGCATTTGTTGTGTTTGATAAGTTAAATGAGACAATTCTATAAGCATTTGAGCTTTTATATGCTTAATTGCATGAATTGATCATCAAAATATCAATTTGATTACACTAGGTATAGGCAATGTGTTTTAAACTTATTTTTAAGTTATTTTACAAACTTGGCTTCTAATTCGCAACCTAGACTGTAAGTCATTGTTATTATTTATAAATCATTTTCAAGTTTTAGCTCTTCTCAATTCGGGCTAGCGACCCACAAGATCGCCTTCATAAATTTTTGAATTTTAAAAGTCATAACCACTATCATCGCTCTTTTCCAAGAAATTTTTATCTATTACTTAGAATTTTCACAATTCATGATCACAATTCAATTGTAGCGGTCATGACCTTGTTGTAACCATTAGGTAATAACCATTTGGTTACCAAATAGTGCATCTTCTAATTTAATGCATTTTTAGTCATTTTTTTTATTTTATGCCTATTTAAACACTCCTAACACCCTTTCATTCACTTTTTACAACACCTTTCATTAATCTACTTCATTCCCCTCTTTCCTAACTTTAAAACTTCCTCTTATCCTTTCAACTTCTTTCATGGCTCCAAGAAGATTCACTAAGGTAGAAAAGGGTAAAAGAGTCTCCCAACCTCAAGATCTTCCTCCTTTTCATGTCATGAAAGCAATCACAAAGGAAGAAAATAAGAGGTATAAGGTAAATGGAAAGAAAATTATCCAAGCCAACAAGATTCCCTCCTCTTTTATGCTCACATCTCCTAGTATTGAGGGAGTGATCAAAGCATTCCTATCTAATTTAGGATGGAATGAGTTCATATTATGAGATGAATTGGGTTATGAGGAGATAGTACATGAGTTTATGTACACGATGTAAGTAAGAAAGTTGAATCCAAAGTAGGTATGTATAGCCTTTTTTTAGATGTTTGGGGACTAATATTTCATGACCTAAGAGCAACTTTATGCTCTTTTCAATTTCCAAATAGGGGAGGGTATCCCTTTTAACATTTCTTCTTTAGACCTCATATATTCTAACTTTTAGTCATAATAGGATCATTACATTTTCCATCAATGCTAGGGAGATAAAATGAAAAAGTCTCTTAAAAAGACCTAGCATTACTCTTTTGTCTCACTTAAAATAAACCAATACAAATCTAGAGATATTTTATTGACAAATTAGTCCACATAAAAAATAAACCAAAAAGACAAGTCCTCTTTCCTTCTCACATAACCTATTTATAAGTTCTTTAATGTAATAGATGATGAGAATGAAGCCTACCTTACCAAGAAATATCTTCTCAACCAAAACTTTTTTTTATCTAAACTATCTCTTTAGTGTAAAGGCCATCAAATACAACACTTATGACTATATTATAGAGCTAAAAAATAAGAGACCTCCCATGCTTCCAAGAGGAAGAGAATAGTGTTTGAAAAAGGCACACCAGAATAAGTTCCAACATCACATGCACCTTCTCAATCAAAGGTGAAACCCAAGTTAAAAACTGCTTCTATCTTTTCCCATCCATCAATAAAAAACTGGAAAAGGTTATGAGATTGATCAAGAGGAGATTATATCTCATTTACCACCTTCATAGTGATCTTCTAGATCTCCAAGAAAATATTAGTGCTACTCCTTACCACCTTTCTGATTTTCAAAACTTTGAGGATACCAAAGAAGAAGAGGAAGTGCAAGAAGAAAAGGAGATGCTCAAGCCTAATATGACACTCAAAATGGAGAAGAATCTCTAGATGATGATGATGATGATCAAGTGGTTGAAGACAGTGATTCTTTTCCTACTTTCTAAAAATCTTTTCAATGTCTTATTTTTTTTTAAGTTTTTGTTTCATTTTGTATGTTTTATGTTTTTCCTTTTTTTTTTTATAATGGTCTAATGATTGCATGATCAAACATCTTTGTATGTTTGACTATGTTTCATGTAATCTTTTTTATTGTTAATGACAATTTCTATTCATGTTTATTCAATTATTGGCTGCCATCATGCGTCTTTGTTAAACTTATGATTGAGATTGCTTGTGTATTCGCTCTCCTTATTCTCTCTTATTCCATCTCTTTTAGATCTTGATAATGGGGGAGAGATAACAGACTACTTGCAAAAGGATGATATTTACATTTGATTTTGTTTACTTGATTAAGGGGCAGTGTATATTAAGTAGGAGTATTACTTTTGCTATTTGCATGCTTAAATTTTTTTATATATTAAACATTTTTCCATCATCTTGGTCTATCAGCTCCATCTTCTCAATGAATTTCCAAAACCTTAAAGCATTTAAGGTGTTGGTCCTTGGCACCAAGAAGGGGGGTTGAATTGGTGTATGAAAATTTCTAAAAACAAAGAAGTGAGGAGGAAAAACGAAAAGATTGAGACAAACGATTTATAGTGGTTCAGGTATTAACCAACCCTACGTCTACTCCCCAAATCGCCAATTGGGTATTTCACTCAATCACTAGAGTTTTAGAAGCTCACACTCAACTTAGTGTTTAGGCTCACACCAAACCTTACAACTTGTGTTTTACAGGCTCACACAAAAACCTTTTACAAGTGTTTTCAAGACTCACACTAAAACCTATCACAAGTGTTTTCAAGGCTCACACTAAAACTTATCTCGATGTGTTTTACAGGCTCACACAACAACCTTACAATATGGTGCTTAATGCTCACACCCAATAATTAACAATCTTATAAAGAAAATTGAAAGAAAATAGTAGCAAAGATTGAGAGCTTTTTCTCTTGATAATGAATTTCTTAACCTTTTTATTTATTAATGTTTGGTGGAGTATTTATACCCAAATTCCACCAAAGAGACTAACGGCTAGTCCAACGACTAGTTTAACAACTAGTATAATGGCTAGTCCATGTGTCAGCTTCCCATTGGTGATTTCTAATTTTCCTTACGAAAGTCAAAAGTTACGGCTTTGTGTCTAACAGCTAGTTCACATTTTCCTTATGAAAGTAAAAAGTTGTGGCTTTATGTCTAACGGCTGGTTCACGTGGCAGATTTTCATTAGTGCTTCAGGAAAATATAGCCATTGTGTTTCTTCAGCCAGTATAAGTCGCGATTGCGATTGTCATTGTACAGACTACGATCTTAACCGCAAAACAGCTTGCCAAATTGTGTAACTTTCACTTCTCAAATCATGATTGCTACCAATATGTAGCCTTCGCGATTTTTGACTTCCAATGGCTTCCTAGGACACTTGTCAAGCTCTGGTTGTGGACTTCTTTCCCTTTTAAAGTTTTTTGTAATTCATGGTCACGACTTTGACATGACACAGACCGCGAATTCGTCTGTCATTTTCAGTTTGCTTCATTTTGCTTATTTACAGCCGAGAATGACTCTACGATTTTGCTGTTTGATTTTTGGTAAGTCTTCTTAAGAGTTGTGGTCGCAAATCCTTGATTGCTAGTCACTTTGGAGTTAGAGAGATTTTCTTCCAACTTAACTTGAGAGACTTATTTTTCTACAAAATCAACACTTAATAAAAACATTAGTAATGATCAATCTCCTTTGTCAAGATCAAAAGAGGTTATAGACTTAAGATTAACTATCTTAGTCCAACAATCTCCCCCTTTTTGATTTTGACAACCTAGATTGATCCAAAATGCATAATAAATATAGAATATTAAAATTGAATTCTACTTATAGGATTTTAATGATCATTTTTAGCAAAAGATAAAAATTTTCTAAGTTCCAAAAATCCTAAATGTCAAATTGACTTAAGTTCCTCTAAGTTGCTTTATGTTGCTCCCCCTTAACTTATGCATCTTAGGATAAATTTCACTAATCTCTCCCCCTTCGGCAAAATTGAAAAGGTTAGATAACATAAAATGAAATATAAACAAGCATAAGTATTAAAAAAGCAAATAATAAAGATTAAACAAATAGATGCTCAAGACAAATGCTTTGAAAAAGAAACAGATAAAACATATGGGATCACATTTTTTGTTTTCAAAGAGAAAAGAAAAATAAAGTTCAAAGAGAACCCTAATGTCTAAAAAGTTAGAGATTCGCTGTCATCTCTGGAAGAGTCTTCCACTTGCTCTTGGAGACCTCCTTGAGCCTCTTTGCCGACTTCCACACCATCATCCCCATCTTATGTGTCGTCGAAGTTCAAAAAGTTAGGGAGATGGCAATGAGGGATGCCAAGTTTCTCCTGAAAATCCATTATATCGCTATGGAGGTGGGAGAGAAACATGAATCTCCTATTCGTCATCCGCATAAGCTTGTCAAGCTTGTTGTTGATGGTGGAGAGTGAAACCTTTATCTTGGCCGAAGGAGGAGGAGGAGGTGAAGCAATAGGAACATCCTCGAGATGAAGCCTTTTTCACTTAGAAGCTTGAGAGCTCTCCATCTTCTTAGCCCTGAACGTGCCAAGTTGGTAAGCGTATGTGCCTAAATGGGTTGCCTTGGCATTGATTAGATACGTCAAGTCTAAGAAGTTTTGGGAAGGTAGAAACTTCTTGGTGAGAAGCTTCTCCTTTTCTACATCGAGTGCCCCGACGTATCTATAAATTGTCGTGACATGAGATGGAAGCAGAAACTGACTCTTGGGCTTTGTGCTTATGTGGATTAGCTGATCCACCTGATAAAGACTAGTCTGTAGTGGTTGGTTATTCACTAGGCAGAACAAGAATTCCAAGTCTTTATGTGAGACCTTCTCATTACCATCACCTCTTGCATTAATTGAGAAAGTGATGATTCTGTGAAGAATCCATAGCGGCAGGGACTTGATGTGCTTGGCGAGAGAGGAACGCGGATCGTGCTTCGTCTTGATAGAGATTTCTGCCTAAAATTCTGAGTAGATCACATTGAGCACCAAAATTATAAATGGTATGTTCTCACTGATTTGAAGACTGAATAGTACGAAGAGTTGCTTGAAAGTAATGTAGTGAGAAGCCCCAAATGCTTGAAAGACTAAGCTCTATTGGCCGACAGGAGATTTGGCCTTACGACTTAGTTGCATAGTGCACATAAATTCACGAACTATCTTGTCATAGCTTGGCTCATCCCTAAAAATGAACTTGTTCCATCCGAGGTTAGAGAGGAACACCTGCACCTCATCGTTGATGCTAAGGGACTCAAATAGGAATGATGATGGGATTTTGTGGGGTAAGATTATTTTGGAGAGATTTCTCTTGTGTTTCTCCTTCTCCTCCTTAGTGATCCCCTTCATATTGTTGAGTGAAGGAGGGACAGAAGGTTGAGCAATCTCCTTGTGTGACATCCCATTAAATCGTCATTAAATGCTCTAAGTCTATCCATTATTGTTAAAAGACCTTAATTCAATAATCATTTATTTATCATATTTATTTTTCACATAATGTCTCTTGTTCAAAACATAGTCATTATTTACAATAAAGTATACATGACTAAACCAGCTTGAATACTAATAGACTGTATACTGGCCCAACCTCTTTTAGACTGCTAGACAACAACCTTCAAATATAACTGGACACAGTCTTTAGTCTACTCTTCCTGAAATAAAATTTCATTCAAAAGAGTGAGTTTGCATACTCAGTAAGTAAATGCATAACGATACTTCAATCTCAATTAACATATCAAACATTTTATTATTTATAACTTATCATTATATCTATGTACGAAATAAATAGTCTTTACTCTTAAAATACCACATAGGCTGTCAAAGGTTATTACCACACATGTTGTCAAAATTTTCAACCACATAGGTTATAGATATTACTACCACAAAGGCTTTCAATTTTAGTTGCCACATAGGCTAGAAATATTATTGCCACACAGGTTATAGATCTCATTACCACACAGGCTATCAAATGTTACTGTCACACAGGCTATCAAATATTATTGCCACACAGACTATTGCATGTTATCGCCACACAAGCTGCCAAATATTATCGCCACACAGGCTATCACATTTTATTGCCACACAGGCTATTGAATAGTTGTACTTGCCAACAACGTCAAGTATTAGCTTTTCAACCAATCAACTATAAATCCAACAAAATTTCAACAATATAATAACACCCGTAACTTTAGAAGCTCATAACACCACACACTCCCATTTCCCCAATCATAATTTATCAACATCTCATGAAAATAAATAAATTAAGAATATAACAATATTTCATCTATGTATACCATAATATCATCTCATTAAACAATATTTCATTCCATTGAAGTATATGGCAGTTAACCCATCACACATATAGTACCATTAGCTATTTACTTACTTCCTTCTTCACGCTTATTTAGCCGTGGATGGTCCTGGCTTGTTCCCACTATTATCCTCAATGCCTCGAGGACCTATTTCAATGCACCAAATCAATTCATGATGATAAAGTAAGATTTTCATCTTGTTATTCAACTATGGCATGATAAAATATTTATGTCTATTTTCCTTATATGGCAGCCTGAGCTTGCTATACTCTCACAGCAATAACTCCAGATATACTCATCCAATTTACTTGATTCTTTTCTTTCAAACAAACTAGACATATAAACACACAACATATTCAAATTTCAAGTCAATATCATACACACACAAAATGTGGTGAATTTTTAAATGTTGCCCTGTGGCAGTGTCTTCTCAGTCTGGGTATGTCTTACTCTCTTATGTGCATCTCAAACTGTACAAATATAATTACAATAATAATCTACTACCAGTTACAAAACATATAAGGGAACATTTTTCATGTTTTACTCATTGTCTAATTCAGTCTATAAGATCAC
>CATIWR010026813.1:0-17758 GCA_949677035.1 Omphalea diandra
ATTCATTAATTAATTAATGCTAGATTTCTATATGGTTGACCAAAATGTGCCACCAAAATCACATTCACATACAACAATCCATTTTAGTGGACCCTACGTCCACTAAGGACTTGGGAAAAAGTCCAAGTCTTCGTTTAGGAAAATCTTTTTGCTCGTGGAAAGGAAAGTGCTAAAATTATGCTATGTGGGCTCCATTATGATTTTACATTATTGGTGTAAGACCACAATGTTAAGTCGTTGGCATCGAGATTCCTATGATTTTGTCCTTGTGCCAATTTCTCCTCATCGATACAATCACAAACTAGTGGTTCGTGATTGTTGTCAAAAATACTAAAGAAGTTTGGATTTGAGAAATTAGAATCTCAGCTGCAAATGTTTTAGAGTTGCGTAGGCTGCATATATACATTTCTGCAGATTACAAGATTGACATAAGTTGTTGAATAAGATAAACATACAGCTCAAAGTTAGCTAAGTATTTGTAACAAATACGTAACAAACAATAACAAACAGATTAATGCACAAACTTGGACTCTATGCTAACTGTCAACACTCCCCCTCAAGTTGGTGCGTAAATGTCTTCCATCCTTAACTTATCAAGACAATTATGAAACACTTGACTGGAAACTGCCTTGGCGAGTACATCAGCCAACTGATTTTGAGCGCCAACACGGGACACTTCAACAAGTTTTGCTTCTAGTTTCTCCTTAATAAACTGTCTGTCAACCTCAACATGCTTTGTCCGATCATGTTGAACAGGGTTACGAGCAATATCATATGCTGCCTTGTTGTCACAATACAACTTCATAGGATTCTTTTGCTTAACAATTAGCTCTTGCATTAGGTTCCTAACCCATAATAATTCACATATTGAGTTAGCCATTCCCCTATATTCAGCTTCAGCACTTGATCTAGCAACCACCTCTTGCTTCTTGCTTTGCCAAGTAACTAAATTTCCTCCCACAAAAGTAAAATACCCAGATGTAGACCTTCTATCATCAATTGATCCAGCCCAATCAACATCAGTATAACCTTTGATATCCAAATTATCCCCTTTAGTGAACATAAGTCCCTTACCACGTGATGATTTCAAGTATCGCAAGATTCGTATGACAGCATTCATATGGTCTTCACTTGGGGAGTGCATGAATTGACTAACAACTCTTGGAGCATAAGCTAAATCAGGTCGGATATGTGCACGATACATTAGTCTTCCAACTATCCTTTGATATCATTCCTTGTTAGTAGGAACTTGATCTGGATACATGCCTAGCTTCAAGTTTTCTTCTATAGGGGTTCTAACTGGACTACATGTCGTCATTCCAGTTTCATACAACAAATCTAAGGCATACTTTCGTTGGGACTGAAATATACCTTTGTTTGATCTTGATACTTCAATCCCTTAGAAGTACTTCAGCTGACCAAGATCTTTCATCTCGAATTCATGGGTGAGATGATCTTGTAATGCCTTCCTTTCTTCTGCATCATTTCCAGTCACAATCATGTCATCAACGCACACAATATGCACAGTGATTTTACCTTTATTATTTTTTAAAAAAGAACATGATCTGAGTTACTTTGCCTGTATCCAAATAACTTCATAGAGTTTGTGAACCTCCCAAACCATGCTCTTGGAGATTGCTTCAGATCATACAATGCCTTTCTCAACTTACATACTTGATTGCTATTCCTTTCTCAACTTACATACTTGATTGCTATTTTTAACTTGCATATTACATCCAGGAGGCAATTTCATATACACTTCTTCTTGGAGGTTACCAAGCAAAAATGCATTCTTCACATCAAATTGGTGCAAATCCCAGTCAAGATTCACTACAAGAGATAATAGAAAACGAATCGTATTGATTTTGGCGACAAGTGCGAACGTCTCCATATAATCGATTCCATAAGTTTGAGTGTATCCCTTTGCCACGAGTCTTGCTTTGTACCGTTCAATGGTTCCGTCAGCCTTGTATTTAATGGTGAAGACCCACCTACATCCAATAGGTTTCTCTCCTGTAGGCAAATCAACTCTTTCCCATGTTGCGTTCTTTTGAAGTTACTTCATTTCCTCCTTCGTTGCTTCCTTCCACCTGGGATCTTTCAAAGCCTCCTACACATTATTAGGAATAGATACAACAGATAATTGATTCACAAATGATTCATTTGCCTTTGACAATCTGTGGTAAGACACAATATTACTTACAGGATTCTTCACTTTGGAATTAAGAATAGGTTCATAGTTCACTCTAGGTTTTCCTCTTGTGGTTCGATTAGGAAGAGGGGTTAGTTCAGTGTGTACCATGGATTCAAAAATGGAATCAGTTTGGGATAACAATTCACTAGTCGGCACATTATGAAGGGGAGAAGCTTGCTGTAAAACCTAATCCTAAATTTCCTGAGCATTTTCTGATAAGAATTTATTCAGGATCTAGTACATGAATTTAGAACACCAATACATAGTTAAGCGGAAACAAATTACGTACCTATCTGTGCGTTGGATCCCAAATTGTTTTGCGCTATAATTACAATTACTGAAAATTGAACACTGAGATAATAGGTCAAAAGGGTTGAAAAATGAAAGTTGGGTCTTCCTCTCCTTGACCTTCTCACAAGACAGCTACAATGGGCGTAGCAACTAAGGTTATCATCATGAAGGTAGGAGAGGAGACCTAGCCTATTTATAATAAATTTTAACAAGTCCACCCATCACAGGTCCATGTTAAAATAGATTTACACTGACCGTCTTCCATATCGACCCACTAAAGGTGTCACAAGCCCATAACTCAATTGATCATTATTTTAATCGGGCTTCCCCACTAATCAATAAACCATATTATTCAGTTCGTTTTATAAATAATTAAAACAAACTCATAATTAATATTAGCCCACACAAAAAATTCCAACATTTTCATCATTCAGTAATAATTCCACCGTTATTATCTGGGTATCGATCAGCAATCTGCAATTCATTTTCCAAAGTATTTCCATTTCCCTCATCTGCATCATTTTCAGTAATATGTTCACCATTTTCATTTGTGGATTAACCACCACCCTGAAAATTTCTATTGGGAATACATTTCACAGAGTCTAAAGGAAGATTTAACTTTAAAGTCTGCAATTCTTTCCCATTCTCCCCCTGAATTGAAGACTCAAACGCAGAATAATACATATCAATTTCATGAAAAACAACATCAAGAGTAACATATAATTTTCGAGAGGGAGGATGATAACACCGATAGCCATTTTGATGCAAGGCATAGCCAACAAATGCACAACGAAGAGCTGCAGGTTCCAATTTATTCCTCAAGGGTTTATAAAGATGCACAAAAGCTACGCATTCGAATACCTTAGATGACAGGTTTGATACAGTAGGAGCACTTACAGCCTTATGAAGTACATAAAAAGGAGTCTGAAATTATAATGTGTTTGAAGGAATACGATTGATGAGATAAGATGCAGCAGTAACGACTTCAGCCCAATAGCTAAAAGGCATATGAACTTCAAATAAAAGGGTGCATACCATTTCAAGAAGGTGACGATTTTTGCGCTTAGCAACCCCATTTTGTTGAGGGGAGTAAGGACAAGTTGTCTGATGACCAATACCATGTAAGTGCAAGTACTGTTTCAAATCTTGATTTACAAACTCGTGCAAGTACTGTTTCAAATCTTGATTTACAAACTCACCTCCATTATCCATGCAGAGAACCCATATGTGAGACTGATATTGAGTGGCTATCATCTTATGAAAATTTTGAAACATTAAACTAACTTCATTCTTAGATTTCCTTAAACAAATCCAAGTCATACTAGTGTGGTCATCAACAAATGAAACAAAGCATCTTGCACCATTCAAAGAACAAATGGGTGCTGGACCCTATACATCAGAGTGAATGACCATAAAAGGTGCGAAACTTTTATTCATACTTATTGGGAATGGAACACGATGGCTTTTAGCTAATTTACAAACATCACACTTAAAATCTAAAGAAGTTACTTCGGAAAACAACTTTGGAAATAATTTCTTTAAATATCCAAAAGATACATGACCCAGACGTTTATGCCACAACCAAATCTTTAAGTTTTGAATGCTATCAAGTTTATCCACCTCAAAAACTTAAGCTAACTGACTGGAGCTTTTATGCATCAGGTTGAGGTAATAAAGCTTTCCCCTTCTAGTGTCATAACCAATTGTCTCCCTCATCTTGATGTCCTTAAAAACACAAAAATTAGGTCAGAAAATCACAATACATTGTAATACAATAGATATTTGAGCAAAGACAATAAGTTATGGTCAAGGGTAGGAATAACCAAAACAGAATTTAGGTTCAATTTTTCAGTAAGAGCAATAGAACCTTCTCCTACTACAGGAGATGAAGTACCATTAGTTGTGGACACTATATGTTGTGTAGTAGGTTTCATAGAATTAACTGGGTTTTTATCAAAGGTCATATGATCAGTTACACTAGAATCAATTATCCATGTATTATCACTAATATGATCTGATGTATGAAGTGTTTTACCAAATTCGGTAACAGCTTTACTGAACACAGCAAGAGCAGAAGCTTTCTCAAAGACAGGATTGGACACTTTAGCAAAATTCGTGGTTTGTTTTACAATATAGGCTGGCATGATCATTTGACTTTGAACTTTTGTTCCGAGGTGCCTTGGCAAGATCCCACTATTATGGTGTCCGATTAATTCATAGCATCGATACTTAGTATGTCCATTTACACCACAATGAGTAGACACACTTTCTGAATGGGAATTGTTATGATTTTCTAGTCCAAATGATCGATTTTGATCACTTGTATGATTCAAAGGACCAGATATCTGACCTAATTTTGAATTTGTGTGTTGAGGCTGGATTTGACGAACCAATACAGCAGATGACTCAGGGAGATTAGCTTCAGCATTCAGTGTGGTTTTATGAACAAGATCATGATGGACATATGAATAGGTCTCTTCAAGATCAAGTGGTGGATCCTTTCCAAGAACCTCATCTTGGATTTGTTCAAATTCTTCATCCAATCCATTCAAAAAAATATGCACATGCAGTCTTTCAATTGAATTTTTATATGCAATTACATCATCGGTATCCTTCATTTCAATCTTATCACTATTCAAATTAACACTAAATTCAAAAAAAAAAAACTTCAAGTGTTAGAATAAAGGTTTTAGAGAAAAGCTGGAACATAAACTAGTTCCTCTTCATTCATATATATTTTAATACAAAAACCAGTTTATATAGTTGATACAAAGAAGTTTGAATGTTGCTTATAGCTCATTACTTTCATAAATACACTAACATTATGCTGTCAACAAAGGCATGGTTAAAAGAATAACTTAAAGTTGAAGTTAAGCAACCCCATACTTAGCATGGTTGGGGTATATATTACATAACAAAAAAAGGCTGATTACATGATCTTTTAAGAAATCTTCTAGAAGAATGTCAATGACCAATACTCCTCCTTGATATTCTTCTTGAAGACTCCAAGTTTTGACCTTAAAAATTCAAACTTAGCTCTTGGAAGAGCTTTGGCAAGTATATCGGCAATCTACTCCTCTGAGCAACAATGCTGAAGTTTGATTTCTCCAGCCTTTTTAGCCTCCCTAATTACATGAAACTTGACTTGAATATGTTTTTGTTCTCCCATGTTGAACTGGGTTTTTTGTAGTGGCAATGGTAGACTTATTGTTCACCCAAATTACTGTTGGAGTAGCTTGAACAAAACCAAGGTCAGTCAACACTTTTCTAAGCCAAATGGCTTGATTTCCAGCATTTGCAGTTGAGATATACTCAGCTTCAGCAGATGACTGAGCAAAAACTTTTTACTTCTTTGAATTCCAAGCGAATGCCCCACTTCCAAAAGAAAACATAAAACCAGAAGTGCTTTTAGAATTATCAACACTTTTAGCCCAATCACTATCAGCATACTCCTGTAATTCATCACTTTCACACTTGTTAAACCAGAGATCAAGATCAATAGTGCCTGCAATATATCTCAATACTCTTTTAGCAACACTAAGATCAATTTTTCTTGGACCTTCTATGAACCTCGAAAGTAAACTTGTCGCAAACATGATATCTAGTTTGGTTGCACCTAGATATAACAAGCTCCTACAATGCTTCTAAAGACTGATGTATTTGTTTTCCCACTTTCATCTTCTCTAGTTAGCTTCTCATTTACCACTAAAGGTGTAACAACAGGCTTAGCTTTATTCAACTAAAATTTCTTGAGAACTTTCCAAGTATATTTAGTTTGAGAAATGAAAATTTCTTTTTCAGATTGACTAATTTCCATTCCCAAGAAGAAAGTCATCGCTCTTAAATTAGACATCTTAAATTCCTGCTGCATTTTCTTCTTGAGGTTTTCAACTTCCAAATCATCTATTCTTGTCACCAAAAGATCATCCACATACAAGGATACAATCAGCCTTACTTCTTTGTCATCTTTCATAACATACAAAGTGGCTTCATTTTCACTCTTGAGGAAGACTTGTTGCAACAAATAAGTGTCAATTCTATTATGCCAACCTCTTAGAGCTTACTTGAGCCCATTAAGAGCTTTGTTGGGCTTATACATCTTCCCTTCTTCGCCTGGGATTATAAAGCCTTCAGGTTGCTCCACAAAGATATCCTCCTCTAATACACCATTTAGGAATGTTGATTTTACATCTAAATGAAAGATTCTTCAATT
This sequence comes from Omphalea diandra, assembly GCA_949677035.1. NCBI lineage: Eukaryota > Viridiplantae > Streptophyta > Magnoliopsida > Malpighiales > Euphorbiaceae > Omphalea > Omphalea diandra. Next base: position 6,699 of record CATIWR010026813.1, read on the forward strand.
TTCTTTTTCTGCAAGTGCCATTAAAAGCCTTATGGTGTCATGCCTTACTACTGGTGCAAATGTACCAGTGTAGTCCACTCCAGCTTATTGAAGATAGCCTTTAACAACCAATCTGGCCTTAAGTTTATTTACAGAACCATTAGGGTTTAATTTGGTTCTTTAAACCCACATAGTACCTGTTGTCTTGCTTGTTTTAGGCTTCTCCACAAGCTTTCGAGTGTCATTCTTCCTTATCATGTTGATCTCCTTCTCCATGGCTTTCCTCCAACCTTCATGGCTTGATGCTTCATCATAGCTTGCTGGTTCAAGAGTGACTATGTTGTAACTATCATAAATCTCTTGCAACAGTCTTGTGCCTCTCACACCATGTTCAGTAGCACTATCTGAGCTTTCTTCATCTTCAAGTGCCTTAATCTCAGCTTTATCTTAAAGCTTTCCTTCCTTCCAATCCCATTCAGCAGCTTTAACTTAAAGCTTTTCTTCCTTCCAATCCCATTCAGCAGCTTCATCAAATTTCACATTCCTGCTAACAAAAACTTTCTCTGTTTTGGGATTGAAGATTCTATATCCCTTGGTGATATTACTATAACCAATGATGATACCAACATCTAATTTCTTGTCTAGTTTGTCCTTTTTTTCTTCGTGTATGTGTGAGTAACAAACACACCTAAAAACCCTCAAATGCTTCACTGATGGTTTGGTTTCATGCCACATTTCAAATGGAACCTTGTTATTTAATGCTTTTGTTGGTAACAAATTTAGCAAATAAACAGCAACATTGACTGCCTCAGCCCAGAAATGCTTTGCAAGTTCTTTTCATGCATCAAACACCTGGCTGTCTTCTTCACAGTTTTTTTATTCCTTTCACTCACTTCATTTTATTGTGGAGCATAAGAAACTGTAAGTTAGTGTTTGATCCCTTATTTGTCACAAACAACATTAAAATTTTTTGAGACATATTCAGCTCTATTGTCTAATCTTAGCATTTTGATTCCACAACCAACTTCCTTCTCTGCTTATGCTTTAAACTTCACAAACTCACTTAGCATTTCTGATTTCTGCTTCAATAAACTCACCCAGCAGTACCTAGAGTAATCATCAATGAATAATAGAAAGTATTTGCTATTTTTCAAGGATGGAGCACTCATAGGTCCACACACATCAGAGTGCACCAACTGCAATTTCTCAGTAGCTTTCCAGTTGTTACTTGAGAATGGCAGTTTATTTTGCTTCTCAAATTGGCAAGCTTCACAAACACCCTCTCCTTCCATAATTACAGGTAAGTCATCAACCAAATTCTTTTGATATAACAAATTCAAATTCTCATAACTGAAGTGCCCTAACCTCTTATGCCAAAGAATTGAGTTATTCACCATAGTTGAGTATGCATGCAAAGTGTTTTGTGTTACATCCAATGGAAAAAGTCTATCTTTCATATCTACTGTCATCATTTCATTTCCATCTAGATCATAAATGATGCATTTTTTCTTTTTGAAATGCAATTCATAATCCTTTTCAAGTAATTGGCCAACACTAAGCAAGTTTAAACTAATTTTAGGCATAAATAACACCTCTAAAATGGATTTTGTACATGTTAGAGTGTTGGTCACAACAGTTCCTTTACCTTTGACCTTGACCCAAGTTTCGTTGGCAACCTTTAGTCTTGACTTGAAAGACTTATCAAGGATCTTGAAGCTATCCTCATCAAATGTCATGTGGCTTTTGCAACCACTATCAACAAGCTAAGTGTTCATTCCAGTCTTGGCAACACAGAGAGTTGTTGTAAACATCCTCTCAATTGGAGTTTCTTAATCTTCAGCTACTTGTTCTTGCATACCTTGGCCATGTGTACAAACTGATTTTATGCTCTACATTGAATGTTAGGCCTGAACCAATAATATTTTTCAGCATGTGTCTTCTTCTTGTAGTGTTTACAAGGTGAATATTTACCTTTCTTTCCACCTTTTTCATCTCTATTTCTTTTATCTTTCCTTTTTTATTGTTTTGATTGCTTTTTGCCTCCACTTGACTAACCTCTTTCACCTTGCTTTGCCAAAAATGCTCCTTCAGTTGTCTCTCCCTGGCTTAAGCTGAATCTCTGCTCTACAACATGGAAGGCATTCATCACTTCAGTTAAAGTGATGGTGGACAAGTTTTTAGTGTCTTCCAGTAAAGATATCTTTGGCTCGAATCTTGTTGAAACACCCATAAGAACCTTCCTTACTATCCCCTTGTTTGGTAACTCCTTTCCAAGAAGTCTCAACTAGTTAACTAGTCTCATCAACCTGTCACTATACTCCTTGAGTGTTTCAGAGTCTCCCATTTTAAGAGTTTCAAATTCTCTCTAAAAATTCAAGACTTGAATTTGTTTAGTTCTAACACTACCTTAGAACTCCTCCTTGAGCTGATCCCAGGCTTATTTTTTTATCTCACTACTCATGATTCTAGTAAAAATAGACTCTGAAATAGAGGAATGAATTGCAACTAAGGCCCTGTATTTCTTAACACGTTCCTTATTATGATGGTGGAGTTATGCTATGGTGGGATTGGCTCTCAATGGTGCAAGTTTTCTACCTAATTTCACAACATCCCAAAGGTTAAATGCCCTTAGGTATATCTTCATTTTTACAGCCCAGACCTAGTAGTTTTCACCATTGAAGCTGGGTGGTATTGTGGTCGATAATCCCTTTGAAGCCATCAACTCACTCTCAAGATGTTTAGGTCTTTTTGTGGGATTTAAGCTCATTTGTCTTCTCTCTTTTCAGCCCTTAAAGATCTATAAAAGCTCTTATACATGTTCAAATTAACACTAAATTCAAAAAAAAACTTCAAGTGCTAAAAAAAAACTTCAAGTGTTGGAACAAAGGTTTTAGAGAAAAGCTAGAATATAAACTTAGTTCCTCTTCATTCATATATATTTTAATACAAAAACCAGCTTATATAGTTGATACAAAGAAGTTTAAATGTTGCTTACTGCTTATTACCTTCACAAATACACTAACACTATGTTGTCAATAGAGGCATAGTTAAGAGAATAACCTAAAGTTGAAGTTAAGCACCCCCATACTTAGCATAGTTGGGATCTCATATTACATAACAAAAAAAAGGTTGATTACATGATCTCTTAAGAAATCTTTTAGAAGAATGTCAATGACCAACAATCACGATGATCCAATTCTTGAAAGATTGCTACATGATCACCATAATAATGGATAGAGGACGACCAGCCTATTTAGTTGAAAAGGCCCGTTGGTTTAACACAAAAAATTATGATTCATCTGATCCATCAAAAAAGGCTTTAGCAAGAGCACTCCAAATTTCGCAAGCAATACGCAGATGAAGATATCACTTCATGATCTCATATGACATAGAAGTAAGTAGCCATCCTTAACCTTTAGATTTTAAGCATGCCACTTTGTATAGGAGATATCAGTTTCTTGTGGTGGATATGTTTTTCCCATAATATAATGAAGCTTTTCCCGTCCAGCAAATTACGTCTCTATGATTTGTGACCATACATTGTAATTGGATTTGGAAATGATAATACCAACGTTAAAGCTAGAATTTTCAGTTTGAACATTTACGACAGGTATAAAAGATGATTCAGATGTGGTTGATTCAGGTTTGATATCAACCATGATTGCAAGTTTATTCGAAAAAGAAAAAAAATTGCCTTAGCTCTGATACCAAGTCAAAAATACTAAAGAAGTTTAGATTTGAGAAATTAGAATCTTAGTTGTAAAGGTTTTAAGTTACATAGTCTGCATATATACATGTTTGCAAATTACAAGATTGACATAAGTTGTTGAATAAGATAAATATACAGCTCAAAGTTAGCTAAGTATTTGTAACAAATATGTAACAACCAATATAACAAACAGATTAATGCACAAACTTAGACTTTATGCTAACTATCAATAGTTATAGCATCAACTCAATTGAGTTATCAATCAACATTTTATATATAATCATAATTTTAGAAATTATATATATAAATAAAAATTTACATTTGTCAATGATGATACACTCACTAAAATAGGCTAAACCCACTCCTATGAAAGGTTCGGCTTGGTATTACAGCCAAATCATCCCCATTAGGAAACTTATCTTAATCAAGAAAAGATAACTTTTATCAGGAAGTTAACTCCTGTTAGGAAAGAACACTCCTTATTAAGAAGAAATCAGAGTTCTAATCTAATATGAAGACAAAACCACTCCTACCACTATATAAAGGGTCACCACTAGCTATTTCATTCACTCTACTCACACATACTCTCACTTTATCTCTCAAATAGAGTTTACTAACTTAACCATCAGAGTGGACTTTCATCTATCTTGCAAAGTTTGAATCAGAAATACTTAGCTCATGCATCCATATCCAAGAAGACTCATTTGAACTACATGGCTCGCTACCATACAGAATATCATTAGTACGGTGAAAGTGGATCGAGCATGCGACTTTTAGATTTTTCATGGTTTGATATCAAATTTTATTCTTCCTTTTCATGATTGATTAATGAACGTTAATACCTTTAGTTAAGTATCAAGTAGATTTAAAAAAAAAAAAAAAACATGTGGTCATATGCGACTTGTTGAACTAAAAATCATAAGAATTTCATGCATAGTGTTTGGATCATCATGCCACAATTGTGATTCAATTTTATATATGATCTTGGATTCCTTATGACCATGTCATGATTATACCAATTATTCATGCCAATTGCAGAAAAGATAATTTGTATTTGTTATATTTTTGTTTGTATCCTTACAATATTTTATATATATCAACATGAATAAGTTGATGTTATTCAAGTATCATTATCATTGGAGTTCAAGCCAACATACCTATTTACTATTAAAATAATTTTTTTTCGTGCGATCAAGCAACAGTTCATCACTACCTCGAAGTTCAATTTTTTAAAAAAAAATAAAAACAATGAAAGGCCAATAGTTCGATCAAACTAGTGGCACTGACATGTCACATATATTATTCAAAAAAAAAGAAGATCAAGCCTATTTCACACTATTAAATTTCAAGTAATCATTTTATTGTCAAAGTTACCTTTTTGGGCCCAAGGATGGGTGATCAAACCTAATTCAATGTCAACAATGCTAGCCACATTAATATGGCCATCACGTCAAATCTAGCAAATTGAGTCTGATCAATTTTATCTTTTTGTGCTACTCGATGCATTTTTTCTTTGATATTCAGTAGTTCAATACAAGTCTAAATGAGAAAAATATATTTATATGTGCAAGACACTAGATAAGTTTTTTTTATATCTCATAAATTTATTTGATATTATGTACTATAAGATGTACAATTAAATTATTATGAATGTAATTCTCTACATTATTACATTAGTCTATGACATATGTTGATGATATGTTAATTCTTTTGTTTAACATTATTATACAATAATTGTAGAAGTGTCTTTATATATGCTTTTAAATCTAAGTACAATACAATTATATTACATACCATTCAATAATGCCTAGAAATGAATTATTATTTATGATACACAAAATGAGTGATAGTATACGTTTTATAATAGTCTATTTATTTTAAGCTACATGATGACTTAAAAATTATGAAATTTATTATATAAGAATTATAACATACTATCATACGAAATGTTTAATTTAGCTCAAATGAGAGACTTACTTTAATGATATGCTCATCAGCTCTAAATATATCAAAATTTTCATATATCTTGATCAATCACTGAAGTGGATTTGATTTCTGCATATTATTTTTTTTTAGATTTCTACATTGGCTCAATATTAATGTGATTTCTACATTTTATTTACCTCAAAGAAGCACACTGATTCTATTATATTTGACATGATTTCTTTATATATTATTGACTCTATATTAACATGATATCTATATTCTAACTTTTGAGAAAGCATGAAACTCGTTATCTGTATTGAAATAAGTTGAAGTTCTTTATCATTGATGACCTTGAATTTGAGCAAATCAAAAAGAGTAAAAATAAGTTATGTTGACAAGACTTGTTGACTCTATTATATTCTCACTAAGATTTAATTCATTATAAAGAGATGCTCTAATATTATATTGCGACTTAATAAATATTTGACTTTGTTATATATTATGATTATAATATTTATTTTCTACATGCATATGTTTTTCGATAAAGCTTGATATGCATATATGCAAGTTATAATTTTAACATTATATTGAGATAATTATTTATTTTTCAATAGTCAAGAAAGGCGAAAGTATGATCTTTATAGTTATATATCGCAATTATTTATACAGCTGGCATACTATCTCAATTACGATTATTATACTATTATGATAATTGACAGTGAGAAAGACAATATAGCCAAACTATCATGCAAGATATTTGGTCATACATTACATATGGATTTTCTATTATATTTGGCTTCAAGATCATTTGAACTTTTATATACCTAAGTCTAACCTTTATTCTCATATCAGCTTACAATTTCAATTGGCATTTAATCAATAGGTTTGAGTTTCTCTGACTAATCTTTAAATGGTTTGAATTTCTATACATTACTAGTAAAAGATTGGCTTCAAGTTCTATTTTCTCATTGGGTTTGAATTTCTTTATACTATTAGTAGGCTTCGACATTGGCATTAGATATATATATATTTTATTCTTAAGACATCTCAATCTTTATAGTTTAAAGAGATATGAATTTCTCATATTATTATTTGCTTTAAAAAGGCATGAACTTTTCATATTATTGGTTGTTCTAAAGATTCATAGATTTCTTATATCATTGTCAGCCTTGAAAGAATATAGATCACTCTTAAAATTTCTCTACTTCACTATTTACCTTAAAGAGATATGGATTTCTCTTATCATTCTTTGTCTTCACAATATATAGATTTCTCATACCATTATTACTTGAAGAGACATGGATTTCTCCTATCATTATTTGCCTTGAAAAGGTATGGATTTCTCTTATTATTTTCAACCTTAAAAAACATGGATTTCTTTATATCATTATCAACTTTGGAAGGTTATGGATCTCTTTTAAAGTTTTATCATTTCATTAACTTTAAACGGAATTGGTTCTCTTCGCATTTATTCATCTTAAATAGGCCTAAGTTTTAAATGGATCATTTTGAAAGTATGTATTGAGTTGATTAGGCTCGTACATCGTGAAAAGGGTCTTCACCCTCCTCTTTATGGATTATCTACTGAAAGCATGTACCAAACTAATTAGCCTCATACATCACAAAAATGGCCTTCACCCTACTCTTTATGAATTATCTATTGAAAGCATAAACCAAACTGATTAGCCTTGTACATCGCAAAAGTGTCTTCACCATCCTTTTTATGGATTGATTATCTGCTAAAAGTATGTACCGAGCTTATTAGGCTCGTATATCGTAAAAGGATCTTCACCCTTTTCTCTATGTTTATCTCGTAAAAGCATGCATCGAGCTTAATAACGTCGTACAAAGAGTTTTCATTATGCTCTATATGGATTATCTGTTAAAAAAATGTATCGAGCTTATTAGCCTCGTACATCGTGAAAAGGTCTTCATCCTTCTCTCTATGGAATTTCTCATAAAAGCATGTACCGAGCTGATTATTCTCGTACATCATAAAAGGGTCTTCACTCATATCTTCACTAAAGGCATAGCCTCCTGCATCGCGAAAGGGTTTACACTCATATCTCTACTAAAAAGCATGTACCAATCCAAAGATTCTTGTATATCACAAATAGGTCTTCACCCTCCTATTCATAAGTTATTTTAAAGCATGTATCAAGCTTATTAGCCTAAGACATCATGAAAGGTTATTAAAGTTTGTGGTCAGAGAATGCCTTAAAATAAACTATCTAATTAATTGTTCATACTTAACATTTTTAAGCATGGTCATCTCGTTTAACATTTTTAAGCATGGTCATCTCGGCACAACCACACAACACTTTATTCAAGCTTAATGATTTAACTAATGATTACACGTTGTGGTCTAATTAGTTCAGTGCTTTGATATTATTAGTTTGACAAGCTTGATATCCTAATACTTATCTCATTATTAGTTCAGAATTATCTAAGTCTTTCTTTCAAATTTTAAAGGATAATGAGCTTGGTCGTTTTCCTCTTCACCACTCAGCTTGGCTAGTTTAAGATATATTTTATGGTAGCTCAACTACTTTTCTTTCACAAGCTTTCTGAGACGTAAATAAACTCAGACTGGAGGGGGACATATGATACTACACTCACTAAAATGGGGTAGGCCCACTCCTATGAAAGGTTTGGTTCGGCGTCACGACCCAAATTATCCTCATCAGGAAATTTATCCTGATTAAGAAAAGATAACTCTTATCAAGAAGTTAACTCCTATTAGGAAATGACACTTCTCATCAGGAAGGAATCAGAGTCCTAATCTAATATGGACACAAACCACTCCAACCATTATATAAAGAGTCACCACTTGGTACATTTACTCTACTTATACATACTCTCATTTTATCTCTCAAATAGAGTTTATTAACTTAACCATCGGATTACACATACTTTCACTTTATCTCTCAAATAGAGTTTGCTAACTTCACCATCGGAGTGGAGGTCCAACATAAGATCAGATTCCTCTCTCACTTTCATCTATCTTGCAGAGTCCGAATCAGAAATACTCAACTCATTCATCTATATTTAAAATTAAATTAAAGGTGAATGGGATATGAGAATATCCAATTAAAATTAAATTATTTTATTTTAATTTGATTTGATTTTAAAAATATCAAAAAATTTTATTATATACCGTCTCAAAGTATAAGAGTAAATAATTGAAGTCTTTTATTTGCATTTGAATGACATTTATTTAACTATAAAGTGTGAATTGTATAATAATAATAATAATAATAATAATAATAATAATAATAATAATAATATTATTATTATTATTATTATTATTATTATTATTATTATTATTATTATTATTATTATTATTATTATTATTATATATAACTAAGTATAAATTATTTATAATTCAAATGTAAGGATTATACATTTTTATTGATTTACAATTACAATTATATTTATAAGAAAAATTAAATTTTTTTTTAAAAAGGAATTAAAAGCCTTTAAAATCACTGGAACACAAACATCTTGTACTATTTTTTTGCATTTATTTTAAGTCCTATTTTAATTCATTCCAAAATTTTTAAATAAGACCATCCGAAACTCTTACTTTGTAGGACAAGATTAATTTCTTGAATTTGGAGTCTCGACTATATCAGGACAAGACAAAAAAATTTAAATCTTACTCGTCTCATGCACTCTGATGTATAAAATAATTCTAGTCTTGAATGAAAGTTTGCCATTTATAAATTATAATTGATTTACAAATAAGCAATTAGAAATTCTATAAATTCGTTTTATAACATGATTTAATTAAAATTAAAAAATTGATAAACAGTAATAAAAATCAATAAATAAGAAATTTATGTGTAAAATAGCTAAAGTAATTATAGAAAAGGAATAGGAACAAAATTAAAGCATTTAAACTAATGAATATTTAATTTCATGTTCAAAATTCAATCAATTGGAGTATTTACCCCAAACAGTTAGAGAGGAAAATAATAAAAAGCCAAGAAAAAGAAAAAAAATGAAAACCATAGGTTTTTTTTATAGTTTTTATCAAATTGATTTTATTACTATCAAATTTATAATATTAATTTTAATAATAATTCTTTTAATTGTTATTCTATTTATTCTAAATATATTTGTTGTAAATGACAATAAATAATTGTTATTCACATTAATTTTCAAATATTCAACTAACTAGTTAACTGAAATTGAACTAATTATTTAAGATATTTATAATACTAACTACTTTAATGATTAAAACGTTATGATTGTAATGATATTATGCACACAGATAAATGACTAATAGATTTTTCATTTGCAATAAACTAATTTTTAATGCATGCTTTCAAATATTCGTCAAATTATGCTATAAATTTATTTAGATTGATTCACAAAGGAGGAAATGTATTGAACCAAACTCAAGAATAAATACATAAGTTAAAACTAAAAAAATACAGTTAAAGTTTAATAACTTATGACAATCTATGTCTTTCAGTCACCTTTTTTGCATAAGCTTTTTCTGAATTAATAATTAATAAAAATTCTCATAATTAACTTTTTGAAATAAAATTTTAGAGTTTTTAGTCTTCAATTCTAAAAACTAAATTATTTCTTTTAAATATACAAAATAAGAGGCAAGCATATTATTCTTCAGATATCTTTGACACCAACATATATCTTAAAATATCCCACTACACTCGCATTCAACCAAAATTTAAGATATTTTTATGGGTGAAAGAGAAAAATATAAACATAAATATATCACCAACCCTAAGTTATAGCAAATAAAATTCAAACCCTCTAAGTTTTCAAGATGAATTAATTCGTTATTGGCATAAGTAGTCAATAAATGGTTTTAAGGACAAATCTATTATATCGAGCCCATGTTTATGATGTAAATATACTTCATTGCAATGAATTTGGTGTGTCATAAGAATGATGTCAATAACTTAGCACTAGGGTTATTTACTTATGTCATATTGAAAAGTTATAAAAAATAAAAAAAAAAAAAAAAAAGAAGGAAAGAAAAGAAAAGTTATGGTCTTGATAATGATTCTTGCTGTGATCTGTAAAAGATTCTATAATTTCAGGTTCTAAGAAATTACTCAATGACTTGACAAATGCATATGTCTCTATGAAGATAGTATCATATAACATCCTCAACTCAAATCATATACATTTTAAATTGCATAATATTTAAATATATGCATTTGATAAATAAGCATTAGGCATGTGAATTTGGAGAATACACGACAATGACACTTGCACTGTTGTAATTGGGATACTTGAAAAAAAAAATTGTAATATTTGTATAGTTGCATGGTCAATTGTCTTATGTTGTGTGCATGTTATAGCATCATAAATAATGGTGTTATAGAGCTTAATTAAGAGTATAAGGAGCATTTAGGGATTAAAAGATGGATGAAGGTGTTTAAAGAGTGAAGAATAGGGACTAAAAGAG
>CATIWR010026814.1:0-16771 GCA_949677035.1 Omphalea diandra
AAAGTGAGTTGACTTAGTTAGTCTATCAATGATCACCCATATAATATCATTCTTCTTCAAAGTTTTCAGTAACCCATATATAAAGTCCATGGTTATTCTTTCTCATTTCCATACTGGAATCGTCAATGGTTTCAATTTTCCAGCTGGTGCTTGATGTTCTATTTTAGTCTGCTAACAAGTCAAACATGTTAAAACATAGATTGTCACATCTTTGTTCATTTTAGGCCACCAAAAATGAGACCATATGGTATTATACATTTTTGTCATTACTGGATGCATGGCATATGGAGCATTATGTGTTTCTTCAATAATAGGCACACAAATACTAGAACCAATATCAAGGAATCATTTCGAATATCAAAATCACTATGTCTTCCCTGTTTTACCATTTCAATCATCCCATATAACTTTGGATCCTTGCCATGTGCTTCTTTAATTCGATCATGCAACACTGGTCTCACTTGAAAAGTAGCAATCAATACCCCATTCTTTTGTAGGTTTAGTTCCATATTCATAGCTCATAATTGAACTAAATAAGACAATAGAAATACTTGTAAATAGGCTACATCACTTCTTGATTTCCTGGTCAAAGCATCCACAACCATATTTGCCTTCCCTGGTGATACTCAATGGTATAATCATAATCCTTTAGCAGTTCTAACCACCACCTTTGTCTTGTGTTTAATTCTTTTTGGCTCATCAAATACTTTAAGCTCTTGTGATCTGTAAACATATGAAAAGTTCATCCATACAAGTAGTGTCTCTATATTTTCAAAGTAAACACAGCAGCAGTAAGTTCTATGTCATGTGCTACGTAAGATAACTCAAAAGGTTTCAGTTGTCTAGATGCATATGTAATTACCTTACCATTGCATGACAAGCCAGAGTCATGGTTGCCATTAAAGATTCGCGGTTGTGACATTCCAATTTCCATACGGGAACCAAAAATTACGGCGAAAAATCCCATTTGTGTCTAACGGCTAATCCATGTGTCATCTCCTCATTGGTCCATCAAAAAAATACAATCATTGCTTTCAAATTGCCTACAAACTTCGCTGTAATGATCAAACTTTGTACAGGGTGCGACTTAGGATGCAAATTCTTTTGTTTGAAGGAGAATCTTCATCTTCATGAATCGCGGTCGCTAGCCACAATGTCACCCTCGCGAATTTTGTTCTTCAACGAATACTTGGGACACTTGGCACGTTGTGGTTGTGGACTTGGTTCCCTCTTCAGTCACTATGAAATTCGCGGTCGCGACTGAGTCATGACACTGACTGTAAATTCATATGTGACTTTGACACTCCCATCTTTGGATGAGTCGCGGCAACGATGATGCTCGCGAATTCATCTAACCTAGTTTCACCTTATTCTTGAGCTAAGTTGCGATCGCGAATTAGAAGTTACTGATCGTGAATTTGGATGAACTTTGTCTTCTTGAAGATTATGAACTCCATCCAACTTTGACTTGAAAATCTAACTTAATTCTGCAAAACAACACTTAATGGAAACATTAGGATTGATCAATCTCCTTTGTCAAGATCAAAAGAGGTCCAAGACTTAGGAAAAACCATCCTAGTCCAACAATTCTAGATCTTTCAAGACCATCTCCAAGCATATAATCAAAAGACCCACAAAAGTAACTCCCACTAGTCAGTTTTCTATATTGTCTAATATGTTGTTTGCCATAATGTACATATGAGGGTCGTTGTTGCATAACTTGGCCTTAACCTTTGCCCGCATATGATGAAACTCCTAATCCCCTACCTTTATTGCTAGAGTAACCACCGATAACACTGGACTGTGATGGAATATAATCTTCACGTTTACCTTTCTTTATGTTAAATCTCCCACAAACTCAATAAGCCCCCTTTTTAGTCATTGTTTTATTCTTTCTTTTTCTAATCTTTCCACATTGAATGCAGTAGATTTTAGTTTGGTATAACTTTCAATCCCTCTTCAAAGTTTTGACATTTGTCTTTGTTAGTGACCACCATGAAGGTTGCATAATGAGACAATTGATTAAATTTTACATCATACTCAGTATAGTCATCTCCCCCTACTTCAGATTTAGAAATTCCCTTCTTTTATCATCTTTGTACACATTTGGCATGTAATTATTATTGAACTCAAGAAGAAAATCATCTTATGTAAGCACTAGAGGCTAGACATCACTCCCTAGAATTGTTTCCCACCAATCATATGCATCGCCCTGTAATAGCGACACTACATAATTAAACTTTTTTTTTTGGTGTGCATTTCATCAAATTCAAAACTCTCTGTGTTCTTTTTAGTCATGTTTCTGCCACTGTTGGATATGTGGAACCACTGAAGTCAACTGCACCCTATTTTCTTAATTTGTCATACCTTTTTTTCTCTTTGATTTTTTAGACCCTGCACTGTCGATTCACTAGTTCTATGTTGTGGTTGCCCATGAGATATGTGTTATGCATGAGAATGTATAGGAGATCTAACTCTGTTAGTAGGTTAACCTCTTAATGGTTGGCATGATGCTTCTATGAATGCAAATAGGTTGACTCCCCTCTCCTTGGTGAATCATGGGTACTACCATGATGACCCTCTGTTAATGCCATATAGATGTATAAGACCATGTCATATGATAATGCATAATAGTGTAAAAGTCATGTCATGTTCAGATGTATATCCCTATGGAACCTATCCCTGCTCTGATACTAAAAACTGTGATGACTATTTTCAATTATCATGTCCAAAAATACATATGCATAAAGGTTGATTCATCATACATACATAATCCAACACGTATTTAATGTACATATATGTTAACTAATGTTTAAGGCTAGTGAGCGTAAATTAGTTCCTATCTAGATATATGTACATGACATAAGGTGAGAGAGAGTTAGAATTTAGCTGACGACATGTGCTCTATATGTCTATATGCAAAACTCTATGCTCCAAAGTATCCAAACCCTATCCTTCAGTTTTTAAAAAATATAATTGTAATTTGGTGAGTAATGACTTAATGAATAAAAATAATAATTAAATTCTTATGGCACAACCAATAATCAAATATCATTAGGATACATTACAAGTATAAGAATTGACTATGCAAGTGCAAATGTAATAGATTGATTTTATCGTGACCTTGCAAGGCAAACACTACTTTTGAGAATTCATTGATTTAAGTGACATTTATTTTGCTAGCTAGCATATAATAAGTGAATCATTTGATTAATAACATATGCCAATAGGACATATTGGTCTTTTTTCCAAGTGATTTGCAAGTGTTTAACAAGCTGATCACAACATCCTTTTAGTTCCATAGACAAGTGTTCATTCAAAATGATATACCAAGTAATCATTAAGAGCATATAATTCTCACTTGACTTGTATTCACATATAAAAATGTCATAATTCAATCACATATACATGTAATAGAACATAACCATATCGCAAAAATCATCACACATACACATTAGAATCTAGTTATGGCTTTTACTCACCTTTTGATGAGACAAACCTTTATGGTAAGTTTGGTCCTCTCTCCTAGTCTTCTTTAAAGTTTTGAGATCCTAACATTTGATATATATGTGGTTATAAGTATGTCAAAATGATTATGAATGCTTGGCATGCAACTATGGGCAAGTTCCATGCAAGTGGTCCTAGTGTTTATGCATATTTTTCTTATATGACAGCCTGACCTTGCTATAATATAACTATAATAATTCTTACTATACTTATATAAATGGCTTGATTCTTTTTTAAAATAAACTAGACACATAATGATACAACATAGTCAAATTTCATATCAATATAAGATATATATAAAATGTGATGAATTTTTGGATTCTGCCCTGTTTCAATGTCATCTCAGTCTAAGTAAGTCATACATTCTTGGGTATATCTCAAATTGTACAAATCCAATTACAAAACTGATTTACCATAAGTTACAAAACATATAAATGAAAATTTTTCATGTTTTATATGTTGTCTAATTTAGTATATAAAGTCACCAAAATAAATGACCAATCTCAAGGTGAGCAAGTTTTCAACATGTTGACAATCAGTCATGATGAAGGGGCAATATCACATAAATTATGATAAATTTAACAAAAATATTTTACAGGAATGTATATCATACATAAATATACAACTTTTAAGTCTATCACATTAACATATTCCTATTATATGGCCATCAAATTCTTGGAAAATAGAATTAAAAGACTGATGAGGTTTCATTAGGTTTAGCGTCAATTTCAATCAATGAGACATCTCTTTCCATCCAACAAATTAAGCAACATTGTTTTACAGGAAAGAGGGGATATAACCTTACAAATTTCATATTTTTCACTTTGTCTAAATCAGCACATAAGGTCATCAAAATATATGAAAACTATCAGATAGAAGAGATTTTGGTTAGTTATGAACTAGCCCTAATGAAGGAGCCATAGTTTTTCACACACAACAAATTAAGAAAAACTGTTTTACATGTATTTATAACGGTCATAAAGCTACAACTTTCATGGTTTACACTTTCCCCTGTTCCTCTTTTAGGGTTATGAAATTATAAGTGTAATAATCTACTCTAACAATAAAACCAAAACAATCAGCTCTTGTTTCTCTTAAATTTCAACTTCCATACATGAGCTCTACCTTAAATACTCCATAATTCTTACTAACCATACATGTTTAACATGTTGTAAGGGAGTAATTTCATATGGGAAGAAGATAAAATCACTTAACTTTTTTCCCAAAACTATATAGTTTTGGTTTTCTTCCTACCAATTATACAAATATTACATATATGTTCAAGTGTCCCAAATACAATGGTACAAGTGTTATCATCGTGCTTATCCAATTCACATATCTAAATGATCATTTATCCAATGCATATGTTCATGCGGGATTACAAATCATTTGTGTAATGAATATGTTCATGTGAGATTGCCAATGAATGAGGATGGGGATGTTACACTGGGGGTGTACAGCCCAGACTTAGGTATGTACATGAAAGGTTGTACAAACCTGATCAGGGGTTGTATAGCTCCATAAGCTCTGTCTTCTTTATAAATAACCATTTTACATCTGCCCTACACACCTATATTTTCAACCTCTAAACTATGTCAAGAGCATTCCTACGGTCTCTTTCATCCCAAACTTGGTCTGATCTACCATGGACAGGTCTTATAGTTATTCATTACTTGTATTTTGTCCACCTCGACACTCACTTTTTGTGGGCAGCCTGTGACTTATGGGATCTTACTACTCATACTTTCGCTTCGGAGATGTGGAGATATGTCCTATATTGAAAGAATTTGGCGCCATTCTTAACTATTATGTCATAACTGCAAACTAAATCGCACTGCCTCAACTGGATTACCCACATGTTTGAAAGATGGCAGATCTATTTAACATACAATATGTAGAGGTACCCAGGTACACATTAGGCAAGGAGAAGATCATCATGACTCCTTTCATCACCCTTTTTCCTTTCGAAGGCCATGTTCGGGCAGCTTAGGCCTGTGTTGTGGTAGCTTTTATGATGGGTGAGTATTTGCTATGGAGAAAGGATGGAGAGCTAGATTTATAGATTTTACCACTTTTTGAAGAAGCTGAATCTGGGATGACCTTTATACCTATAATCTTGGTCGAGACCATTATGGGACTTGACAGAGTGGAACTGAGTGCACATGCTTCACTCTTATTTGTCTCAAGAGCTTTATTTTCTTCACTCTTATTTGTCCAAATCAAAATATAAGGTCATCAAAATATATAAAAACAACCAAAATGAGGAGGTTTCAATAGGTAGTGAACTAGCCCTAGTGAATGTGTCGTAGCTCTTCACACACATCATATTAAGCAAAACTGTTTTACATGCATCTAGATGAGGCACAAACATATAAATTTTTACACTTTTCCTAACTCAACTTTGAGGGTTATGAAATCGTGGGTCCAAAAATATGCTCTAATAATAAAACCAACAAAATTAGGTCTTATTTCTCTTAAGCTTCAACCTTCATACATGAGCTCTACCTCAAATTACTCCATAATTATTACTAAATCATATATGTTTAACATGTTATGAGGGAGGAATTCTAAATGGGAAGAAGATAATCACTTACCCTTTTTGCTAAAACTAGAAAAGCTTAGGGTTCCTTTCTAGGTAGCTTGTTTTTTTTTTTCCTTTTCTTTTTCTTCCCCTTCCTTTCTTCCTTCCATAGCTCTCTCTTTCTTTTATTTTCCCTTACATTTTTTTCCTTACAAATAACCTCCTAAAGGAAGAGAAATTCAATGTATACACCTACTCTAATAAGACAAAATCATGGTGGCTTTTACCATTAGTTGGAAGTTTCATTTTCCTCTTTTAGTCTTTCTTCTTCACTCTTTCATCACCCCCATCCATAATCCCTATATGCTCTTTATACTTTTAAATAAGCTCCAAAACACCATTATTTATGATATTATCATATAAGGATGCTAATGAATGAGGATAGGGATGTTACAGAGGAAGCCCAAGAGAGAGGTTTAATTCTACAATAAAGGTTGGTTACATCAAAGATGAGTAAAAACTATAATTGAATTTTAATATGTATATGTAGTGATTTTAAGATATGATTGTATTCTGTTATGTAATTGAATTGTGAAATTTGACATATGAATAGAAACCAAATGAGAATTATATGATGTTAATGTTTACTTATTATACCATTGTAAATGAACACTAGTATATAGAACTAAAAGGATGTTATGGCTCGTTTGTCAAACACTTGCAAATCACTTGGCAAAGGGACCAATATGTCCTATCCTGGTACATGTTATTAATCAAATGAATACCAAGTTATATGCCAGACAGAAAAATCAAATGTCACTTAAATCACATGAATTTTTAGGAGTAGTGTTTATCTTGCAAGGTCATGACAAAATCAATCAATGTATTATATTTTCACTTACATAAGTCAATGCTTATAGTTGCAATGTATCATAATGATAATTAATTATTGATTATATTATTATAATATGATTTTTGTTTTTATTCATTGAGTCGAAACTTACTAAATCGATATTATTATTTTTTAAAAACAGTGAAGCATAATGTATGGGCTATTTGGAGTATAAATTTTTGCATATAGACACATGAAGCATAGGTTGTCAGCTAAATTCCAACTCTCTCTCTCCTTGTGTTATCTACATATACCTAGATAGGCATTAGTTTGTGGTCACCAATAGTAAAGAGGATGTACTTAACATATGCATGCATTGAATAACGAAATTCACATGTCTTTTTGATTTTGTATGAACATTATCTTAACCTTTATACATATAAATATTTGGATATGAATATCATGCTTAATAAATGGAAATGGGTGTTGCATATTACGTTTGTGATTGTGCTTGTTACATAATTATGCATTGATATCCCTTACATTATTCCCCATTTCCCTCTTTTTTTTATCTTATCAACAGGGGAGTGAATATTTGAAAAATGCTCAACCCAATTCATATGCATTTTAATTATGTTATATTTAAATATATGCATCACATGGCATAACCATAACAATAACACTTACATTATTACATTTAAGTATCACATTTGAGGAATTTGAATATGAATATGATGTTTGCATAGTGGCATGGCAATTTGTTATATGTTGTGTGCATGTTATAGAGTTTTAAATAATTGCGTTTTGAAACTTATTAAAAGTATAAGGAGCATATGGGGATTGGTAGATAGATGGAGGTGATGAAGGAGTGAAGAAAATGGACTAAAAAAGAAATTTTCAACTTTCAACCAATAAGAACAAGCCACCAATCTTTTGTCTTATTAAGATAAGAATACAAATTGAAGAATAATGAGAATAAGGGAGAAGAAGAAGTTACCTAGGAAGAAATATTAAGCAAGGTATGTGATTTTCATATTTGTTCCTTCAAGAAAATTTCTCCTCCATGGCATATTAATCATGAGCAATTAGTATGAGTTAGAATTCATGTGTGAAAAGTTATTGATAGTGAATATGAGCTAGAATTCTTTAATTTTGATTTCAAGGCAGACTGTTACACCCACTATTTCATAACACTAAAAGATGAATTAGGCAAAGTGCAAAGCATGAAAGTTATAGGTTTAAGCCTCATATAAATTTCTATAAAATATTTTTGCTAAATAAGTTATGTGTGAGGACATATGGCCCATTGATTATGGTTGGTTGTTGTTAAAACTTGCTCAACTCTCAGTTCTATTTTCCAAAAATTCCATGGGATTAGAATGGGAATTAGGTAAAGTAAAAAATATGAAATTTGAAACCTTATATTTATCTAAATTCTTATAAAGTTGTTTTGCTTAATATTTTGTGTGCAAAGAGATATGGCTTCTTGATTGGGGTTGATCTTGAACCTGTTCATGCCTGCAAAGTTTGAGATTGATCATTTCACTATAGGACCTTAGAAGCTGAATTGGAGCATGTGTTAAAGATGAAAAATGTTCATTTATATGTTAAATAATTATCTCTAAATCAATTTTTCATTTGTGCTTTTAGGTTTTGAGATATGATCAAGTATATGGGACCGTTTAGCATATAATTACACTAGGAACAAGGCAAACTTATAAAACTCACCATAAATTGTGTAGTGCATATTTTGGATAGAATTTAG
The DNA here is from genome assembly GCA_949677035.1 of Omphalea diandra. NCBI lineage: Eukaryota > Viridiplantae > Streptophyta > Magnoliopsida > Malpighiales > Euphorbiaceae > Omphalea > Omphalea diandra. The sequence goes on from CATIWR010026814.1 coordinate 8,626, forward strand.
TATATGTTGTATCCATATATGTCTAATTAAGTAAAAAAAATCAAATCATTTGGACTTGTAGGCAAAAGTAATTATAGAAACAGCCTACTAAGGTCATACTATATTACAATAGCATACATGCATATTGAGATAAAAAAAAAAAAAAATTCTTACTTCACCATCATGGATTGATTTGGTGCATTGAAATAAGTCTTCAAGGCATTGAAGATATAATATTGGAAATAAGTTAGGATCATCCACGACTTAGCAACTTGAAGAAGGAGGTAAGTAAATGGCTAATGGTGCTAAACACATGATTGGTTAAATACTATGAACTTATACTCTTTCGACTGAATTGTTGCTTAATGAGATGATATTGATGAACACTTTGATGAAAAAATTGTTATATTCTTAAATTATTTATTCTTATGAGATAATGATAAGTTGTGGCTTAAGAATCAAAGTATGTTATGATATGGATTACTAAGGTTGATGAGTATTACTATTAGTAATTATATTGCAATAATTTTGTTGGAATTATAAATGACTTGCAAAAGGACCATTACTTTATATTATTTAAGCAATAAATAATATATTATAACCTATGTGATAGCAACATTTGATAGTCTATGTGGCAACGATCTATAGCCTATGTGACAACAACAATGATAGCCTTTGTGGCATTCTATAGCCTATGTGGCAATGATCTATATCCTATGTGGTAATAATATATAATAGCCTATCTGGCAACAACATATGATAGCCTATGTGGCAACAAAATATGATAGCCTGTATGGCAACAGCATTTGATAGCCTGAGTGGCAATGATATCTTGTAGCCTATGTGGCAATAAAAAATAATAGCCTTTAAGGCAATAACATTTGATAGCATGGGTAGCATTAAATATTAAAACGCTTTATTTTGTTCATGGATGAGATGATGAATTATTTATATTTAAATGCTTGTTATATTATTTGTGCTTGAAGTATCATTATTCGTTTACTTACAGAATATGCATGTTCACTCCTTTGCATTAAATTTTCTTTTAGGAAGAGTATACTAGAGATTGAATCCAATCTACATTTTAAAGTTGTTGTCTAGCAGTCTGATAGAGGTTAGGCTTGTATGTAGTCTATTAGTATTTTGGTTTGTTTAGCCATGTATGTTTTATTGCAAATAGTTACTATATTATGATATAAGATACAAAGTATTCAAAACAATTTAAAAAAGGTCTTTTAATGTTAATGGGATGGCATAAGAGAATTTTAATGATGTTATGTAACTTTAGTACTCCATGCTTTATGAATGAGTTAATGCACTTGCTTTAGGAATGATTAGTAAATAAGACATCATAATATTGATTTATATGCAAATTGAATGCCTAACTTATTGGAATAATTGACATAATTAAAGGGGAGTATAGATTAAAGGGAAGTACATCTATATCTCTAAAACTTAAATGCATATGTGTTTATAGTGTTCACTGAATTACCTTGAACTATTAAGGAACTATACAATATGACTTACAAACAATTTAATTCTATAAGGATATGGTTATTAGAGATTGTATATCTTGTATATTCAATCTAGGTTTTCAAAATCACAAAGGGGGAGATTATTAGACTAGGTTAGTCAAAACTCTCTTTTGATCTTGGCAATGCTGAAAATAAGATAGGTTTGCATTGGACATCAAACAAAAGTGAAAATCTCAAAGTCTTAAAACTATTTCTAAAATCGCAATCACTATAAGGAGATCATGATCTTTATCTTAAGAAAGTATGGAACCAAAATTAACAATCCATTCATGATGGGAGTCTCAATTAGCTTTGAGACTGCGACTTTCAAAATGGTTCAAACACTTTCTAATGGTCACCCGAGAACGTTATTGAAGCATGCCATGTGTCCTAACAGACATTAGGGCTTTTGAAAATTGTGATTGCAATTTTGTATAATGATCGTGACTCATCTTCAACCTTGAACCAAAAATAGGCAATTTGCCTTATAGTGAAAGACTTGTTCCCCTATTCTAACACTTTCTCAATTATGACCAAGAAACCATATAGTGATCTTAACTTTTACAAAACTATAAAGGATTCTAATAGCAAGTTTTCTAAAGAACCAATGATATATTGTCAAGTGTTACTAACCATTAGACATATTAGAAGATCATGAATAAAAAATGGTAAAATTCATAGTAAAATTGGCAATCACAACTGCGATATACCATGTTGACAATGATTTAACTTTAACAAGCATTTAATGAAGGATTTGCCACTATAACTTAAAGATTTGCTCATAGTATCACTTGTAACAACTCTTCAATTGTTGGACTTTATAAATACTCCACCAAATGGATTTGAATGGAAAAGGATAGCCATTTATTATGATACGAATGAGGGTGATTAGATCCTTACCTGTATGTTTCAATATAAGTCCTTAGCTTTATTCCAAGATTAAGAACAACATAAATCCTTAAGTTCTAACTAGATCTCTAGAAAACTTGTTTCTAACAACCTAAATTATAAAGATTTAAAGAGGTGTTAATCTCAACCCTAAATGAATAAAGTAATTTAAACCTAAATTAAACAAGTTTGTGAAAGTATTAAGCCCTCACTCAACAATCTCACCAAGTCCTTTCAAGAACCCAAGAAGAGAAAACTCTCACAAGTAAAATTTACTAAAAGAAACATTGTTGATTGAATTCCTTTGATGGCCAAATATAAGAGGTTCTTTATAACCTTCACATTATTTAAAGAAAACCCTAAGAAACCCTGATGATGAATTCGGCCATAGGTGTTTGACTCCTTTAAAATAGCTAAACAACTTATCATAGTATCTTAAGGAAATCTAAATAAAGAATACTATTGGCTATCAAGATTTAGCCAAGTAGTTGTCCTAACTGGGGTACCTTAAATGAAATTCCTTACAAGAATGAAATAGCTAGCAAAGAATCCTAACTAAGTTGGATAGAAGATTCGGCCAACGAAAGAGTTCCTTAAGAGAATAAGAGAATCTTTAGCCAACTAAGCATAATCTTTGCAAGATATTTGACTTGATGTCTAATTTTTCTGATCCATGTAATTTATGCTTCCTTTGGCATGCTTAGGTCGAATATTAATTAAACAAGATTAAGCATTCCCTTTGAAGAGCCCAAGCTCCCATCCTTTTGTAGTTGGGCTTCATGCAATCCTTGGTCTTTTTAGGCCAATCCAAGTGGTCTACCTTGCATGAAAGCTTTAGGTGCATCATCTTATAATTGGGCCTATTGGGTCATGAAGTTGAAATGGATCTTTAGACTTACCTTAAATATTTATATCATTCCTCCTTCCTCAAGAGGATTCATCCTTGAATCTAAACCTACAAGAAAGGAAAAACTAACTATAAGTCTAATACTAAAGATTTCCTAATTAAAACTTACCATGTAATTATAGTCATTCCACCTAGATCAAATACAACTCGCATGAAACTACCTACAATAGGGTTAGTACATATAAAATCTAGCAAAATTTTGTTAAAAAGAGTTGGAATCAAAATTGAACACCTAAAAGAAACCCTAGTACTCATTTTCCATCTAGTATGGAGAAACATTAAAGCAAAGAATTTCCTTAAGACAAAGACACTAGATAGAGAAAATCTAGGTTTTAGAAAAGAACTAGGATCGAAAAACCAAGAATTAGATTTTGAAAATGAAATAGGAATCTTAAAATCAAAAAGAATCTTTGATTTCAAAAGAAAACTTTCTACCTAGCCAACGTTTAAAATAGAAAGAACAATAAAACAATAGTTTAGAAGTACTAAAACAAGAAAGAGAACATTTAAAAAGAGAAAATTTTGAAAAACAAGAACTAAGGTTTTTTTAAAAAAGAACACACTTATAGAATAGAAAGAAGACTTATAAAAAACAAGAATTACAAGTCAAACTCCTAAAATTAAAAGATGACAAGCTAAAATAGAATTTAAAAGGAAATAAATGTTTAAAATGAAAAGAACTTTCTAAAACATGAGAAATTATTTAAAATATTAAAATAAGAAGAATTATCAAGTTGAAAATGAAAAGAAAACATGAAAACAATTTAAAGAAGAAGAAATGCTGAAAGAAGAAGAAAAATGTTTGGAAAAAAAACACTCAAAATCATTTAAATAAGAGTTAAAGAATTATTCTTATATGGATCACATTTAGAACAAGAAGAAAAACAATTAAAACAAGGTAAACATCTAAAAGAAGAAGAGGAAACGCAAAAAGAAGAAAAATATTTTGAACAAAAAGAATCCTTTAAATTACAAAAACATGAATTAAAAGAAGGAAACAAGCATTCATAGCTAGAAAACAACCTAAAAATGTAAAAACAATAAAAACATAAAGAAACATCAAAACAAATATTACAAAACTCCCTTTTACATGAATTTGCAACCTTACTTTTCATTATAGCACCATTATCAAAAGAATTTTTGGCCCTAGGCACCAAGAAGGGGGGTTGAATTGGTGTTTAAAAAAATTAAAATGAGGATAAAGAGAGAGTAAAAAAGAAGACACAAGATTTATAGTGGATTAGGCTTAATCAACCCTACACTCCCTAATTCTCTGCAATTGGGTGTTTCACTCACTTAAAATGGTGTTTTCAAGCTCACATCTAACTTTTACACTTTGTGTTTTCAAGGCTTACACAACAACCTTTCTTACAAGTATTTTCTAAGGCTAACACTAAAACCTCTCTTAAGTGTTTTCATAGGCTCACACTAAAACCTTTCTCTAGTGTTTTTACAGGCTCACACTGAAATCTATTATAATTGGTGTTTATGCTCACACCAAACAATCACTTAAAGAATAGAAAGAATGAGTAGCAAAAGTGTAAGAGTTTTGTTACTACTTAATAAATTCCTTTGCATTTACATCTGTTTGGTAGAGTATTTATAGCTCATACCCACTAAAGAGACGTTACACTATGAAGCTCATTAAATCTCTAAATCATGTCAGGCAAATTCTGCATTAATCGCATGGTGACATTCCAATTTCCATACGAGAGCTAAAAATTGAGACGAAAAACCTCGTTTGTGTCTAATGGCTAGTCCACATGTCATCACCTCATTAGTCCATCAGGAAAATATAGTTGTTGCTTTTTAACTACCCATAAAAGTCGCGATCGCGATTATTCTTTGTATAGGGTGCGACTTAGGATGCAAATTCTTTTATTTGAAAGACAATCTTCTTCTTCTTCTTAAATCTCAGTCGTTACCCAAAATGTCATCCTTGCAAATTTTGTTCTCCAACAAATACCTAGGAAACTTGGCATGCAGTGGTTGTGGACTTGGTTCCCTCTTTAGTCACTATGAAATTCGCAGTAGAGACTGAGATGCGACATTGACCATGAATTCATCTGTGACTTTGACACTCCCATCTTTGGATGAATCGCAACAGAGATGATGCCTGTGAATTCGTCTGGCCTGATTTCATCCTGTTCTTGAGCTAGGTCGCAGTCGCGAATTATAAGTCACTCACTACGAATTTGGATGAACTTTGTCTTCTTGAAGATTATAAACTCCACCTAACTTCCATTTGAAAATCTAACTTAATTCTGCAAAACAACACTCAATTGAAACATTAGGATTGATTAATCTCCTTTATCAAGATCAAAACAGGTCCAAGACTTAGGATTAACCATCCTAGTCCAACAAGAATTAAGAGTTAAGTTGGCTTCCTTTCTAGGCTTCTCCATTAAAAATCATTCTTCATAACATTACAAAAGAGACATAAAAGCACTATACAAAAGATTATAAATTCCATTAATAATGTAATATATCCCTTTGAATAAAAACATGGTCATAGCCTTTTTGGAAGAATTGGTTTCAATCTCACCACTCTCTTTTATAAGTAGAGAACTCTTTTGCACGCCCTCTCCTTTTACATGAACCTTTCTTTTTTTATGTGATCCCTTCTAAACTCTCCTTTTTCCACTTTAATCTTACAACCCTCTTAGATTTTCTCACAACTCTCATTTTGTCGTGCTAATTCTTTTTCTTGTTTATGCTCACATTCTCGCTCTCTCAAAAATTTTTTGATCTTCATAAATTTGAAAAAAGATAAAGAAGATAATACAATATGTTTGCCCCCAAAATCAAAATCATATATATTAGAAAACCCATCATGTTTTGCCCTTCTATCATATTGTCATGGACATCCCAAAAGTATGTGACTAGCTTACATAGGAATAATATCACATAAAACCTTATCCTTGTACTTGCCTATAGAAAATGCAATTCTTACTTGCTTGGTTACTTTAATCTCGCCACACTCATTTAACCACTACAAAGGATATGGTTTAGAATATTTTAAAGTTGGCAATTTCATCTTTTCAACAAGATAGGTACTAGCCACATTAACACAACTGCTTATAACAAGACACAAGTTGTCATTTATTCTACATCTAGCATGAAAAATATTTTCTCTTTACTCTTGATCATCTTTATTTGGGCATTTAATGTATAGTCATAAAAATATTTTTACTTATTACCTCATTGGGGTCTTCCACATCAACATCACTAATTCAAATGGTGACACCTCGAGGTCGATTTCTTCACCATCATCTTCGTCATCACTAGTTATCTCACCATCCCTCATAGTCTTGGTTCTTTTGTTAGGGCATTCTCGTGCCACATGTCCTCTTCCTTGGCATTTAAAACAAATAATATAACTACTTTTATTGGGCTTACTGATCTTAGCCTTGTTAGGAAAAGTGAGCTTCCCTCCCTCCTTCTTAGGTGGTTCGACCTTCGACCTAGTGTCAGGCTTATCACCACTTTTAAATTTGTTAGTCTAATAAATAAAATTGAAAGTGGACCTAAAAGGCTTACCCCTTTATTGTCTTTCCACCATAAGAGCCCGATGGTACAAATCCTTGAAGTTGATTTATGGCATGGTCTCTACTTGATTTGCAATATCCTTATTAAGCTCAGTAATAAAATATGCCATTGATTGCTATATAGACCACTCTTGCCTTTTACCTTTCAAGTTTCTTTTCTTTAAGTTCTTTGAGGACTAAGGTTACTTTATGTCAAATTGAACTTAAACATAACATAAACAAGCAAAACCTATGCTTAAAAGACTTAGAAAATAAAGAATTGAAAATAATACAATTGGTTGCAAAAAAAAAACAAATCCTAAAAAACCTGATCACAATTTAAGAATTAAAAGGTATTTTGAAGTTTCAAATTGGTGCATTGAACTCAAAATTGATATTTTCCTTTTCTTTTCTTTTATTTCTTTTCTTTTTCTTTTTCTTTTTCTTTTTCTTTTTCTTTTTTTTTTAACATTTAAAAAAACTTTTGGAAGCTAAAATAGAATTGAAATTGCAAAAACTACAAAGAAAAACTCAAGAACAAACTTAAAACACAAAGAAACCGAATGGAGAATAACTAGGGGTATTTTGGTAATTTTTGCCCTTCTTAAATTTTGTGATAAGTTCAGCCCTAGACACAACGAAACATCAAAAATATTATTATCAATAAAAAGAAACAAATTGGAATGAAAAAGAAAAAAGAAATGGTAAGAAATAAGCTAGAAATCAAGTTTTAAGGAAATTTTGGCAAACTTCTAAATTTCAAGGAATTTCTAAAATCAAACACTACAAATCTACAATTACGGACACAAGAATGATTAATCAATGAAGAAATGATTAATCTATAAAGAAAACAGAATTTGGATGGAAAAAAAATATAAATCAACAAGGAAACTAGCTAGTTTTTGCAAAGTTCTTTAATTTAAGGAAATTTTGCAAAAGTATGTGATTTTCATGGAACTTTTTTATGAAATTTGATATGGCATGATGAAACAAGCTAAATTAATGATTGAAAGTTGATGCAAATAGCCAAGGCTAAAGCAAAGGATCCACTTCAACTTCAAGGCCCAATCATAAAGGGAAGGCTAAAGAAGTTTAAGGATGTAATTGGAGCATTCATGCAACAAGGAATTACACTTTCATTAGCCCAAGAAGAGCAAAGGATGTGTGAAGCCAATTAAAAGCTGATGGGAGCTTAAACTCTTCAAATGGAGCACTTAACTTAATACAATGGAGCCCAACTTGTGGAGAGCATCCAAGCATGACCCAATTCGGCCAAGGCACGTAAAAAGAAGCCCAAGGCATGTAAAAGGAAGCCCAAGTCGTGTAAGCAA
>CATIWR010026844.1:0-16515 GCA_949677035.1 Omphalea diandra
ATAAAATATACAAAATTACATGATTCTAAATTAGCCACTAAAAAATGCAAAAATGTGTAAATTTTATGTAATATTCTTTTACAATTTCAAAGGTTTTTAAAACAAATGATAATATCTCTAAAAATTTTATATAATTTCAAATCTGAGATAAAATAATATTATTATATAAAAAATAGAATAGATGCAAAATTTTAGGAAAAAATTAAGATTATTAGGCAAAAATTAAAATTTCAAAAATTTATTTTTCTATTTTCAAATATTATACGTTTGGACTTAATGTTTATTTCAAAATTTATTTGTGTTTTTATTTTTATGAAAAGGAAAATACGAAAATATTATGTAATTTATCGAAAATTAGATTGAATTTCTTATAAATTTCATAACACAACATATGGGCATAACCTTAGATACTCGTTTGGTGAGATTCTTATGTGATGATAAGAATTACGCCAAATTGTCTAAAGTCGACAATTTGGAAATTTATTGTTAATATAACTTGTTGTAAATAATGTAGCTTACTATATATATTGCTAGTAAATTCGATTGTGTATCTCTTAACACATTCTTTTAGTGCATAATGACAAATATTGGAAAATATTTTTCATTTTGGTGCACTAGGAGAATTGTAGTAAAATGCTGTCAAAAATTCAGCAACTATGTGAATTATATTGTTTTCAGCAAATTGTTATATTGCATTGAATTTCTAAATGAGTTAGGTTCTTACCTTTTATGCAAGGGGAGTTAAGGAGATAGTATCAGATATAAAAAAAAACTGAAAAATAGCATAGAAAATATTGAAATTAAAAACATGATATGTTTTTTTACTTGCATTTTTACATTGAAAGGTACAGGACTTTATAATGAGATCAGATAGGAATTGGATGCATTCTTGGTTGAATGATGGTTTATTACGTCCAAAATTCTTAAAAGGTGTGAACCATTTCATTCAATTCACAATGTATCAACTTGAATTTATAGATAAAATTAAAATTGCATGTTCGTGTAGTCATAAGAAGTGTCAAAATTAGAGTTATTAGGACCTTAATATCGTAATGTTGCATATTCTATAAAGGTGGTTTGTTAATGGGTATTATGAATGGTATTGCACAGTGAAGTGTATGGTTCTAGAACTTTAGCTACAAATGAACCTAAACTTCTAATTGATAATACATATCCAAGTGAATCAGAACCAACTACATACCATAATATGGTAATGAATGTAACAAGACTAGAGTTTGATTGAAGTGGAGTGAGTGAAGCTCCAAATCCAACTTCTCAAAAGTTGCATCATATACTTAATGCAGCTAATGAGGAATTATGGTTTGGTTGCGAAAAACATTCAAAGCTATCTTCGGTTAAACAACTGTTGAATATCAAATTAAAGCATCATTTATCTGAAAGTTGTTATAATGAAATTGTATAATGGTACAATGAGTTGTTGCTTAAGGATCGTACAATGGTCGATTGTTTTTATAGCACTAAGAAATTGATGCAAGATTTAGGTCGTCTGGTTAAGAAGATTCACTGTTGTAAGTATAATTGCATGTTATATTGGAGTGATGACTGCGACATGAGGACATACAAGTTTTGTGATTTTCTCATATATAAGCGCATGCATCAAGGATCAAGTGCATCTAAAAAAAAGTTTCATATAGGAAGATGTATTACTTTCCTCTTATGCCAAGACTGCAAAGGTTGTATGCTTCTGAAGCAACTGCCAAGTGTATGAAATGACATGTTGAGCATGAACAAGATAAAGTTGTGATGAAACATTGTTCAAATTCTTTTGCATCGAAGCATTTTAATAGAATGAATCCACAGTTTGTATTTGAAATCCAAAATATCCAGCTTGGATTATGCATTGATGGGTTTCAACCTTTTGGTTAATCTAGACAACAATATTTATATTGGCTAATTATTCCAAACCCTTATAATTTGCCACCCTGGATGTGTATGAAGGATGAATATATATTTATTTTTGTTCTAGTTCTAAGATCTAACAATCCTAAACATAGGTTGGATTTATTCATGCAAGCCATGATTGCAGAACTGAAAAAGTTATGAAAATGAAAAATTGGTGTGGATATATATGATATTTTCATAGAGCCCAATTTTCATTTGAGAGATGTTTTGCTATGGACTGTTAGTGATTTTCTCACTTATGGTATGTTGTTTGGATAGAGTACTCATGGCAAACTTGCTTGTTCATACTGCATGGAACATATAGATGCCTTCACACTTCCAAATTGAGGTAAGCAGACTTAGTTTAATAATACCTAAAAATTCTTACCACCCGATCATCCGTTACGATGTAATAAAACTGATTTTCTTAAGAATCGAATAATGAAAGATTCAGCTCCACCTATAAGGTCTGAAATGGATGTGCTTAAGGAAATCACTAAATTACGATTGATGAGGGTAGCTAAAGTTAGGTTTGAAGATGTTGATGGTCAAATTACAAAACTAACAAGATATGGGTAGAAGAAATGAAGTTTATTTTGGGATTTGACTTACTAGAACACCAATTTGATAAGGCATAATTTGGATGTCATGCATATTAAGAAGAATGTGTTTGAGAATATTTTTAATACAATGATGAATATATGAGGGAAATCTAAAGATAATGCCAAATCTAGAGAAGACTTAAAGTTATTTTGTCATTGTCTAGAGTTACATCGGGATAATGCAATTGGAAAATATCCAAAGGTAAAATATACACATGATAAGTAAAGTAAGCAAGTATTATGTGAATGGCTCAAAAATATTAGATTTTTAGATGGGTATGTATCTAATATGGCTAGATGTGTTGATATGTGTAAGCTTAAGTTGTTTAGCGTGAAAAGTCATGATTGTCATATGTTTATGTAACAATTACTCTCTATTGCTTTTTGTGAGTTGTTGCCTTCACAAGTATGTAAACCTCTCACAGAGTTGAATTTATTATTTAAAGAACTCACTATACTGCAAATCAGGGAGGAAGACATAACATGTTTGAAAATTGACATTCTTTTGATTTTGTGTAAATTGAAACGTATTTTCCCTCCAAGTTTATTTGATTCAATAGAACATCTAATTGTACATTTGGCACATAAAATAAAGCAAATAGGACTTGTGCAGTATAGATGGATGCATCCTTTTGAGAGGTACATTAAATGTAAAAGTTTTCATTGTACATGCTATTTCAATTTCAATCCATTCATTTTTAATCTATTTGAATGTTGTATGTTGTAGATTTCTTAGACATTTAAGAAATAATATGAAGAATAAAGCTTGAGTTGAAAGTTTTATATGCAATGCATACTTGGTTAAGGAAGCATCATAATTATGCTCACATTATTTCAAACAACGTGTATGTAAGACACAAAAGAATACCTTACAATAATGAAACTGGAAACTCTGAGATATCTAAAATTCTAGGAAATTTGTCAATATTCACTCATCTAGGTAAATTGTTTGGCATACCTATAAGTAGTATGTTGATAGATGAGGAATATCACGCAACTCAAACATATATTATTTTGAATTGTTGTGGAGTAACAAAATATGTCGAGTAAGTTATAATTATATTTCAATTCTTTTTTTTTTTTGTACTTCTAAAAATGGTATACAAATATTAAAATACTAATATTATTTTATGCAAATTTTATGAAGCTTATACATTGACATGTTGAAGTAAACTTTTTCTAATATGTCCACCAATGATGTTGATAAAAAGTTGGAGAAAGAATTTTGATATTGGTTAAAGTCATATGTGAGTATACTCTATCTAATAATACAACAGTAAATTTTATAAAAGTAATTATTATATAACTAATGTACATAAAGCGTTGTTCTGTTTTTTTAGGCAAATGATCCAACCAATGGAATCATAAATCAATTTATTGTAAATCTTGCAAAAGGTCAATTATGCAGTGTGACTACGTATCCTATTTACTTTGTAAATGGTTACAAGTTTTACACTAAAAAATATGGTTCCCATATGGCATCAATCAATAGTTGAGTGAGTATTAAGGGTTTGAACTATAGTGAAAATGCATATGACTATTACAGTTGACTAATTGAGGTGCTACAGTTGGAGTATCCTACACTTCTGATCAATAGAACCATTTTGTTTAAATGTGAATGGTTTGATCCAACGCCTAATATCGGGATGAAAGTGCAAGAAAATTACACTCTTGTCAAAATTAACTATAAACGCAGGTTTAACAAATACAAACCTTTTATATTGGCGATGCAAGCTTATCAGATGAATTATCTTCCTTATCCTAGTTTATAACGAGATAAAACTAATTGGTGGGTAGTATTGAAAATAAAAGCTCGATCATTTGTTGAAATAAAAGACAAATCTATTATTAAGACACCATCTCGAGCTCCATTTCAAGAGGATGTAGAATAAAATTTGCCTCTTATAAAAATTACAGAGGACGAGCCACTAAAAATTTTAAATGATCAAGGTGCACCATTTATGGAATTAAATGATAAAGAAGATAATCAATTTGATGATGAAACGAAGCTACAATCAAAATCTAAATCATCAGAAGATATAATGTTTGAAAGTGACATAGAGTATGATGATTCGAAGTAAGTTAAAAATTTTAGCGTATTTATTTTTTAAGCATGTTAATGCATAAATTTCAATAGAAATTTTGTTATGTATATATTATGTTAGATATATAATTTTATATGTACATTAAGATGATACGTCGTATACCTAGCGATTCAGAGATATCGTTCCGAGGCGGTACGCCAGATAGAGGACGTACCCATGATCGTAGGATGCCTGTGCCACCACTTCCACCATCCAGCACATAGGCTTCGACGTCTGGACTTCCCTTAATGTCGATTTCGCCTATAGGTTTGACCTCTCCTTCAACCACATCCTGTGCTCCATCCCATACTCAGGATCCTCCTTCAACTCCATCCATGCCATCGATGCTGACATATCAGGATAAGGTGTATATAGTTCTTGCTTCGGAGCTGCGATCTCATTTTTCTTTACATCATGAGAGGAATGTAATAATTATTTTAAATTTTCTATTTAGTTTTTTATTTTTTACCTTATTAATTGTAACACTAACTAATTTCTATTTTCAATTTTGTGTAGTTTATATCCGTTTGATTAATGCTCCTTGCATGCCATAAGATCTTTAAATAAAAGATTCATCATGATGGTTGCACATGGAAGAAGGTCTCATAGTCTGTGAAGACCTTCTACTGTGAGGGGTTCAATGTAAGTAATATTTATAATTTTAATTTAAATATTTCAAAATAATTTTTAATTATTTACTAAATTTTTTGTGTTTATTATTCGTATAGAAGTAGCTTTAGTAAGATCAGACGATTGATATCTTGGTCTATATAACCTTCTTTAAAAAGTTTGCTTTGAGGTACAAAGATATGCTTCATGATTTAAAGCGTAAGGGCAAAGAGACCTGGGTGCCTGATGAGGGACAAAGAGACCTGGGTGTCTGATGAGGCTTGAGACCACTGGCAAACTCAATGGAGTTCTTCACATGCTTAGACTGTGTCTCACCTGATCAACTTGAACAGACGGATTGAGAAAGGAGATCTTGGCTCAAGTCTATCAAGGCACACAAAGGGGGTTTATTCCCTTATTTTGAGCACAACAAATGATTGGCAAGAAAATATTTTACATTTATGAATTATTATTTATTTTATCCATTTAATGTTTTTCTTTTAATTTGATACTTTCATTACCTTCATAATAGGCTCCACAGTTGGTATGAGAGGTTCAACCTGTCGATGTCTTCGTGTATACACATACAAAGCAATATGACATTGAGACCTTTATTGATGCACAGTTCAGGGTAGTTAATGTAAGTCATAATGTCCTTATTTTATATTTATTTTTTAATTAATTAATATGTATATATCTTATATTTTACAAAATGTAGGATAGTATTCTCGAACATCGTGCGCAATTGGTGCAACCATCTCCAGGATCCAATGAGCCTTGTTAGGTCAATACGTGCAAGGTTTTCTTGCTGGTAGTAGGGGGTCAGGTGAAGGGTCGAATTTATGGTTTAGGTTATTAAGCCCCTCATTTCTATAGGAAGTCCTTAGGTGCCAGCTCTTCTTCAACTTCATTACTCTCTGTCGAAGACTTGCATCGAGAGATCAAAAGGTGAGTAGATGAGAGAATCATATTCTATCACGTCCACATATAGTCTGTCAATTCACAGATGAGAGTTATAAAGAATTGGCTACTCGTTGTGTCCCAATAGACCAAGATACCTTTTCCTGCTCATCTACAAATGTCTATGCAACCCACTCCTTCCTCCTTAGCCATTGACTACTACTGCTATTACTGCTTCTCCTACATCTGCTCATGAAGCCTCTGACGTTGCTAATGATTTTTGCGTTAATCCAAAGGATGCAACAACTAATTAGTTTTATAGTTTTATTTTAATGATTTTTGCATCGATCCAAAGGATGCAACAACTAATTAGTTTTATAGTTTTATTTGTATCAAACATTAACACACACACACACACACACACACACACACACACACACACATATATATATATATATATATATATATATATATATATATATATATATATTTCTTTGTGTGTGTGTATATATTTCTTTTTTTATTATAATTTTTGTTATTATTTCAAACTTTACCGACGGAAAAAAAATAATTACTAACGAATCACCTATGACTATTTATAAAAATATAATAGATGAGTTTAATTCACCAATGGATTACTGACAAGTTTACAGACAGACCTACCAACATGAGTTTTAGTCTGTAATTCAATCAAATTTTTATTGTTAACTATAGACTGAAGCTCCATTTTCAAACCATCGTTAAGTTTTCTAATAGATTATATTTTCATCAGTATATTTTTACCCATCAACACTTTACCAATAGAATCTTTTTGTCGGTGTTCTGTCAGTAAATCATGATTATTGATGAAAGTGATGGTTTTACCGATAAAAATTTTTGTTGTTATATTTTACATTTCTCGTAATGTATTGATTCTGCTGAAGCTCATGATAATCTGAAAAACTACATTGAAGCTATTAAAACTCTAGATAGACAACAATTGTGTGAAGCCATGGACGAAAAGTTGAATTCCATTAATATAAACAAAGAATGGGAATTGGTAGATCTTCCAGAAGGTCGAAAGCCTATTGGATGTAAATGGGTATTAAAAAAGAAATTCAAAGCATATGGTACTTTAGACAAGTATAAAGCAAGATTAACAGCTAAAGGTTATACTTAAAAACCTAGTATAGACTTTATAGGTACAATTTACCAGTGGCAAAATTTATATCTATAGGAGTAATTATAACAACAGTTTCTTGGATGGATCTCAAATTACATCAATTAGGTGTAAAAACTGCTTTCTTGAATGGAGATCTAAAAGTGGACATATATATGGTACAACCAAAAGGTTATGAAGTTAAAGGACAAGAAAAGAAAGTGTGTAAATTAAAAAAAGTCATTATATGGATTAAGACAATCATTGAGACAATGGTATTTAAAGTTCCACCAAGCTATTATAGAGATCGGATATGAAGTAAGCAAACTTGACCACTGTGTTTATATATGAAAAGAAGGAAATAATATAGCAATATTATCATTGTATGTAGACAACACATTATCAGTAAGTAATAATATTCAAATAATGGAGAAATCAAAATCATGTCTTAGTTCTCAATTTGATATGAAAGATATGGGAGAAGCCTCATATGTTCTAGGTATAAAAATAACAAGAGATAGAGAATCAAAATTATTATACCTAGATGATAAAAAGTATTTTGAGAAGATACTTGATAAATTCAATATGAGATCATGTAAGGTTGTGACAACTCCAGTATGTAAAGGTCTACATTTAAGCAAATATAAGTGTCCTAAGGATGAGACAGAAAGAAAAGAAATGTCAAATACCCTTTATGCCTACGTTGTAGGAAGCCTCGTGTATGCAATGACAAGCACAAGACTAGATATTTGTCATGCAATAGGATTAATACATAGACATCAATCAGACCCTGGACCAGAGCATTGATAAGCAGTTAAAAGAATATTTAGATATATAAAAGGTACAACAAAGTTAAAGTTATGCTTCAGACTAAAAGAATTGGAAATAGTAGGATATTCAAATGTAGATTTTGTGGGAGATACAGATGATAGAAAATCCACAAATGGTTATATATTTTTATTTGGTGGAGTGATCATTTCTTGAGCAAGCATGAAACAGGGATGTGTTGTGAAACACACTATGGAAGCAGAATATGTAGCATGTACCATGGCAGCAAGCAATGCGGTATGGCTTAAAAGGTTTGTTAATAGTTTAAAATGTGAATTATAAGATAAGCCAGTTAATGTATTTTGTGATAATCAATCTGTTATCTCTTTAATAAAAAGTGGAGCTAATAGTTCCAAAGGAAAACAAATTGATGATCATTATCACTATATACGAGATATAGTGGAAAAGGCGAGATAAAAGTTGACTATATATTATCGGAAGATATGGTAGCCGATCCTATGACCAAAAGATTAACTTTAGAAAAATTCAGAGTGCATTTTAATACAATGGGGTTAAGGGCCTAACCATTGTAGCATGAAAAACAAGACATTAGATGTAAAACCATTTTCTTGGGGTTGCTTAAGAAAGGAGTATTCTAATGTAATTCCATTTGAAGGGGTATAATTGGTCAGATAAAAGATGGAAGAGTACTAGCACAAAAGTGACAGAGTTCCAACTTCCATGGTTAAGAGTTGAAGTCCACATATTATAAGCATTTTTGGATTGCATTGGAACACAATCATCATTCAATACTAAGTTATTGACTTAAATCATTAAAAGCTTGTAGTTAGGAACTACAAGAAGTAATTAAGAGTTTATGCAAACCGAGTAGATGTAAAGTATGATAACTTGGTTAAAAACACTATGGTGTCAAGGTGGTGGACTCAAAGCCTTAGACATAGTAACATGGTGTCATTTAAATAATATTGGTTTAAATGGTAGGCGTTAGTCTCATGAAAGTTTGACAAACTTCTTTAGAAAAATATGAATGCGACTAGACAGTATATATATATATATATATAAGAGATCTCAATAATTGTTTAGTGACCACTTGAATATATATATTAAGTGTCAACAAGGAATACTTGAGTCATGAACAAGATATTCTAGCTAGGCAAGTCAAAAACACGGATTAATAATGCTTTAGTCCAAGCGGGAGATAAACGACATAATTATTCACCTAAAATTATTACTAATAAATGAATGTGTTTTTTCACATATAAATGTTTACCGTGAAAAGTTGTTATTATCTAAAACAAAAAGGCATATACTTTGAGAAGAGATCATTATCCAATCACTAAAAATTAAGAGTTGCGTCTTATATAACTAGGTGTATTTTGCAATTATTCAAACACTATAAATAAGAGAGTTAAACATAAAACTAAACTACTTTTTAAAGACTCTTTAAAAGTCAAAAGGTATTTAATAAAAACTTTTAAAAAGTCTACAAAAATTAAGGGATATTTAATTAAGATTTTTAAAGACTTCAAAAAAAATCTATAAAAATCTAGATGTATTTCATTATAACTTTTATGAAGTTTATAAAAGTTTATCGGTATTCAAAAAATCATTAACTTTTAAAACTAATAGATTTTTATAGATTTTTAATGACTTTTTATAATAAAACACCTAAAAAATTATCATTCACATTCTCTTAAAATTTCTCAAGATTTTTGTAGATTTTGAAAATAAAAGTTTTCTAAAGTCATTCATAAATTTATGAACTCCATAAAAATCATTAAAAAATCTAAAAATCATTAAAAAATCTATACACTCTATAAAATCATTCAATAAAAAAAATCTATAAAAATATTAATTGAATAACATTTAATCTTGTGAAAATTTAATTTCAGAATTTGATGATAATAATTGCTAATGTGTTTTATTGTCCTAACAAGAGGCCTATTGGACCCAATTTTTACTTCATACAACAAAATACCCTAATTGGTTTTTTTGTTCTGTGAATAGTATGTTGAGTCCCCGTAATGATGTTGATCGCCAATATTAGATTCTCCCTCAATTTTAGTTCTACAAAATTAGAAAGAAAATCATATGTTTAGTTGCTTATTATCATCAAAACAAGAATTAAAATCATATGTTCAAAATTCTTCTTTTTTTTTTAATGATGATAAACAATTGATTTATATAAGTAACTAAAAGCATAAGTGTAGGAGCAAAATGAGTGAGAATTGTAAACATACACAAAATACTTCCCCTAAGAATGTACACTGAAATAATAAAAAGTTATAAAAGACATCAAATACAATCTTAACTTTAATTAAGGCTGGGATTAACTTCCCTTAGTTTATGCATACATTAGCAAATTAACATTTAAACACTACTAACCAAATTACACATCAAGGCATGTTCGAATTAACTTAATAATTTAGACAAATATAAACTCATAGGATTCAATAATATAGTCCAATAATGTTCACCCTTTTGATATCATCAAATCGCAATAAACAAAGAAATCGGTTTAGAGAGAGACATAGAGACAAAATGAATAATGATAATAAAATTGTCAAGTACAATATGGATATAATGTGTTTGGACTGAGCACTAGTGTCTCCTTTTCCCTCCTAACTGCACATTGCAGAGATGGAATGCATGCAGTCTCGACCTCTTTCTCTTCATCTCCATTCTTTCCCTTCAAGTTCTTTCAACAACCAAAACAACTACTTTAAACAATTGTTACCCAAAATCAATGCCTCAGTACCACCTCCATACCCTCAAACTCGAAACCCCATTATACACTACCGCAAGAGACTTCCCAAATACCACAGCAAAAGACGGAAACCATTCACAGAGAAAGATGCATTTCCAGCATCATTACCACTCCACAAGAAAAACCCAGGAGCCATTTACAAAGATATCCAAAGATTCGCCAGACAAAACAAGCTCAAAGAAGCACTCACCATCATGGACTACTTAGACCAGCAAGGCATCCCAGTTAATGTCACCACTTTCTCTTCCCTCATCGCCGCTTGCATTCGTTCGAAATCGTTAGCTGAAGCGAAACAAGTACACGTGCATATTCGTATCAATGGCCTTGAAAACAACGAGTTTCTGCGGACTAAATTGGTTCAAATGTACGCATCTTGCGGTTCTCTTGAAGATGCCAGAAGGGTATTCGACGAATGTTCTAGTAGTGGCAGTGTGTATCCTTGGAATGCGTTGCTTAGAGGCACTGTGATATCGGGTAGAAAAAGGTATCTTGACGTGCTTTCTGCTTATGCAGAAATGCGAAAATTAGGTGTTGAATTGAATGTGTATACTTTCTGTAATGTCATTAAGAGCTTCGCTGGTGCATCGGCTCTTAGACAAGGGCTAAAGACTCATGCCCTTTTGATAAAGAATGGATTAGTGAACAGTTCAATTCTCAG
Source organism: Omphalea diandra (assembly GCA_949677035.1). Classification (NCBI taxonomy): domain Eukaryota; kingdom Viridiplantae; phylum Streptophyta; class Magnoliopsida; order Malpighiales; family Euphorbiaceae; genus Omphalea; species Omphalea diandra. Next base: position 11,450 of record CATIWR010026844.1, read on the forward strand.
GACCAGTTTGATTGATATGTATTTTAAGTGTGGCAAAATCAAGCTCGCACACAGGATGTTTGAAGAAATGCGTGACAGAGATATTGTCCTATGGGGTGCAATGATGGCAGGTTTTGCACATAATAGGCGTCAAAGGGAAGCATTGGACTATTTAAGATGGATGGTAAGTGAAGGTATATACCCTAACTCGGTTATTCTAACCACAGTACTTCCAGTGATAGGAGAAGTATGTGCAAGGAAGTTAGGCCAAGAGGTTCATGGGTATGTTGTGAAAACGAAGAATTATTCAATGCAATTGACCATTCAGTCTGGATTGATTGATATGTATTGTAAATGTGGGGACATGGGTTCAGGTAGGCAGGTGTTTTATGGCTCAATGGAGAGAAATGCTATTTCTTGGACTGCTTTGATGTCTGGTTATGTATCGAATGGGAGGCTTGAGCAGGCTTTGAGATCAGTAGCTTGGATGCAGCAGGAAGGTTTTAGGCCTGATGCTGTCACAGTCGCAACTGTTGTTCCAGTTTGTACAGAGTTGAAGGCTTTGAAGCATGGGAAGGAAATTCATGCTTATGCTGTGAAGAATTTGTTATTGCCTAATGTATCCATAACAACTTCTCTGATAAAAATGTACTCAAAATGTGCGGTTTTGAACTATTCTGTTAAGTTGTTTGATACCATGGAGAACAGGAATGTGATATCTTGGACAGCCATGATTGATTCATACATTGAAAATGGGTATATAAATGAAGCGTTCTGTGTGTTCAGGCAGATGCAATTGTCAAAGCACAGGCCAGACTCAGTTGTGATTGGAAGGATGTTGAGTTTTTGCAGTGAAATTAGAAGTTCGAAGCTGGGAAAGGAGATTCATGGCTATGCATTGAAGAAAGATTTCGACTCAATCCCTTTTGTTTCAGCAGAAATTGTCAAGATGTATGGGAGCAGTGGATTGATTCGTTGTGCCAAGTCAGTTTTCTACTCAATACCTGTCAAGGGTTCAATGTCATGGACTGCCATTATACAGGCTTATGGTTACAATAATCTATGGGAAGATGCAATCCAACTTTTTCAGGAGATGATATCTTGTGATTTCACTCCCACCCATTTCACATTCAAAGTAGTTCTATCAATTTGTGATCAAGCAGGACTTGCAGATGATGCTTGCCGGATCTTTGAATTAATGTCCCGAAGGTATAACATTAAGGAATCTGGAGAACATTACTCCATTATCATTGGACTTCTCACACGCACTGGTCACGTTCAGGAAGCTCAAAGATTTAGACAGCTGAGTTTTTCCTCATAAGGAAAATTGATAAAGCTTGAATACATAAATTCCTTGTATCATATAAGCGACAAAATAACTATTTATATCATATAAGCTAGAAGAAAATAAATTCCGTATTTGTCTTCAAAATATTGTGTTAATTTAGGATAATGGTCGACAAATCACCTTCCTAGGTGGCAGCCTTATTCATTCTATCTTTAGTTTTTTCAGCTATAAGTCGAGATTCAATTCATTTATGTATAATCTCTTGGTAAATTACAACTTCAGTACTTACTTTGCAGCTGTAAATATTCTTCACAAAGCCTTCAACATACTAATTCCTGAGGAGGATTTTCTGCTATCTCCCTCTCTGTTTTTCTTTCTTTCTTCTATTCCTTACAATTTCTTTTGTTTCTTTATAGTTTTTTATTCTTCTATGCTGACGTTATCTGCAGTAACCAAGAGGTCAAACTCTGATAAAGCGCTGATTAAGTGAAGAGTCCGAAATCAAGCTACTCCTAGGAGATCCTAATACCAAAATTTCTGTCAGAAGGTATTGTTCTTATGTCTAGTCTCTGTTAAACTTATGTCAAGGTGCTACAAAGAAATGCTAGAAGTCGAGTAACTGAAGCTACTGATTTGAACAAAAATCAATAATCCCTAAAACTTGAACTGTGGTGGTTAGTAAAAGTAGCTCAAACTAGGTAAGTTTTCTAAACCCTAAAACTCAATCTGTTTGCCTTACCTCTCCTTCCACTCTTCAAATTCTCTTCACAAGGAAGACTATCAATGTATTGATTCTCCAGTGAATGGATATATACGCAATTTGATGATTTCAGCCTCAATGTGGGCTTCAAATCCAATAAAACTGAGGTGGTCATTTTCTTTCTTTCCTGTTTCCCCCTTCTTTAAGAAAAGTTATGATGCATCAAAAAAAAAAAAACACAGAAAATGTGTGGTAGGGCGAGGGCAACCTCAAAACTATGTCTCTCTTATTTCATATTTAGAAAAATATTTGTTTTTTGTGATTACAAAAATAAATAAATAAAATGAAGTATAGAATATGAATAAATATAAAATATAAAAATTAATAGTTATGTGTCTAAAAAATAAATGTCAAACATTACTAAAAAAAATAAATGTCAAATATAATCCTATTATCATTAAGACTGTATTTAATTGTTTTAATTAATGACATAAAGCAAATAAATAAATATAAAAATTGATTAAAAATATAAAAACAAAAGAAAAATATAAAATTATATATTATTTTTTTTAAAAAAATGTAAACACATTGTCAGACGCAATATTATTATAAGTAATACAAGGTGCATCATTTATTAGCATTTTGAAAAAATTTTCTTTTTTCTTCTTATTTTTTATTTTTAAAATTAGATCAATCAGTAAATTAGTCAGTTAGTCAATTTTCAAATTAATCAATTTGATTGGTCCAATTTAACTAGTTCAATAATAAAAAAGTTTTAAAATATTATTAAAAATCTCTAAAAATTTAAAAATATTTAAAAAGGAAGAATATATTTATAATAATTAAAAATAAAAAATCAATTTTAAAAACTAATTTAAAACTAATCGATAATTTATTTTTTAATTTAATCAGTTCATTCAATCAATTCTTTTTGAATCCCTCTTATTCACAAATTAAAATCTACAATGAGTGCCTTTTTTTTTTGTAATCCGGTCACTTATTTTGCAGCCTAACCTTTTTGGTTCAAGACCAAATAGCCTTCAAATTATTAAAAAAATCTTTCCAAACCCAAAATCTTCTTTAGCTGAAAGGCTACTCTAAGCTATTTTGGCCTTGGTATCTTAATGCAAGTCTTTTACAATAACGTCTTCACTAGGAGAATATAAGAGAGTTACATGTCATGTGATATATTGATAATGTTAAATAAAATGAATGCATGATGATACTACTAGTCAGCAAACTCTCTTGTGTAAAAGAATGACATGACTGGCAAGACAACTCTCTTGCGAGAGATGAAATATTAAGCCTATAGGTGAGAAAACTCTCCCGGAGTAAGGATTGACTTGTGGAAAGGAGAGAAAGCCCTCCATAATGCCTTAAGTAAGGTTTCCTCATAGACTTAGGTTACCTTGATTGCTCATATGATATGTGCTCGTGTAAATGAAAGATTTTTAATGACTTGTATCGATTTACTTAAATATGTATAATACTTTAATGTATAATGTTTTAGCTTAAGTGGGTATGGGCTCATCTAATCAACGAGTATGAAAGGCTCACCCCAACTGATGGACTATTATAGGTTACATATAAGAGGCAAAGACAAGGAGGGTTGAAATCTCACCATGTTTTGAGTTTTTTCTTTTTTTTTTTTTTAGGATATAGATGTATATATTGTGAACTTTTATTGTATTAAGACTTATCAGCATGTGCAAATTTTTAGTAAATTGCATTAACTAGTAGACTTTTATTTATATATTTTTGGGAGGATATCCCTTATGTAAATGATGTAAATTGAATTATAAATCTATGTATAATATAGACATGATGTTCATGTATATAAAATAGATACAAAACTTATGAATAATCCACCTCATTATAAGCGATTTATATATTTAAAATGAATGATTTTATGAAATAATTATAAATGATTAGACTTGCTAGATGTTTAGGGGACCTTAGGCCTCCTAAGCACCTAACTCTGACACGGTTTGAAGGTGGGTCGTGACAGAATATTTGTAAAACAATATAAAATAAATTAAAAGTGATTTAAAAAAATAATTTACTGTCGAACAATAACATGTTACCTTAGTGTAGAAAAATCCAAATTATGATCGTATTAGTGATGTTACACTTTTGTTTATAGGGACCAATAATGGAGATCATCTAAACCTAATGGTGTAGTCATTCAATTTCTTACTAGATGGTATAAAAATGATGATATTGTATGTAGCACTCCTATATCAAATGTCGTAAGTACATTCACAATTTGAGTCAATAAGGATTCCTTTTTCTCTACCTTATGTAACGACTTATGAAACAACCCTTTAGGTTGAATGTTCCATAAAAAAAAAAAGTTGCATTACATTTCATATTATATGTTGATGTTTGTTTTACACATTTTTTTGGTATGCATTATTATCTTTATTTTGCTTAATAATGTGCATAATGGACCTTAGTAAACAATTATAGGTTAATAATAGACCAAGTTTGGAAGAAATCAAACTCTGGATGTGGTTTGAATGCTAGTTTTAGGGAGACACTATAATTTAAAACACGGTTGATAAACTAGACAAATTGTAAAACTTAGGTCTCATAGTTGGTTGAAGATTTAAAAAAGATGTAAGAACAGATCTTGGCCTTGTTGAGAGTCAAAACCCAGACCCACCAAATGCGCCAAAATTGTCCAAGCCACAAAACAACCGTAACCCACAAAATTATTCTAATGGCTTAAAACTTTAAGTTCAAAATACTTAGATGATTATCAAGCCTAAGTAAGGCATGGGAAGAGTGAAAATGATGCACTATTAACTGAAAGGGAGAGAGATGATGAAATAATAGAAAAGGCATTCAAGTAATTATGCCATTTATGTAGTTACATTATCCTTTTTCCCACAAGCTTGAATGTAACAAGTTTAAGAAGCTCAAGTTTGAGAATTTTGATGCTAAAGGCTACCCCAAAACCCACTTGATATATATATATATATATATATATATATATATATATATATATATATATATGTTAGAGACAAGAAAACATATATGAGTATTATTTTAGATTATAACTTAGATCTACAAACTAATTATGATTGGATCAAATAT
>CATIWR010026849.1:0-19190 GCA_949677035.1 Omphalea diandra
TTACAAGAATTTTTCTTTTGGAGGCTTGGGATGTTTCTAAACTTTTTGCTCCAAAAGCACCCAGAGTATAAGCATAAGAACCAGGGTGAATAACTTTGGCATTGATGAGGTAAGTGAAGTCCAAAAAGTTTTGAGAGGGCAGAAGCTTCTTAGTAAGGAATTTTTCATTTTTCTCATTAAGAGCACCAACATATCTATAGATGGCAGTTACATGAGAAGGGAAAAGAAGTTGATCCTTGGGTTTGGTGTTCATGTAAATCAGTTGATCCACAAGATATCGGCCATTTGGTATAGGCTTATTTTTGACAAGGCAGAAAAGGAAAGCAAGATCCTTTTGGGACACTTTTTCATTACCATCCCCTCTTACATTAACAGAGAAGGTGATGATATGATGAAGTAGGGAAAAGATAAGGTTCAGATGTATTTGGCTAAGAAAGTTTTGGGGTCATGTTTGGTCTCGATAGAAATCTCAGTCCAAAACTCAGAATAGATAACATTAAGAGCAAAAATGATGAACAAAATGTCATCTCTGACTTGAAGGTTGAAAAGATTGGATAATTGTTCAAAAGTGATGAAAAATGGGTCTCCAAAAGTAATAAATACTAACTCGTATTGGCCAGCACGAGATTTGGCTCTTCAACTTAGAGTCACAATACACATGAACTCTTGCACGATTTCTTCATATCCGGGCTCTTCACGAAATATGAATTCGTTCCACCCCAAGTTAGAAAGAAATTCGTGGATTTCCTCTTTAATTCCCAGTGACTCAAAGAGAAAAGTAGAAGGGATTTTGTTCAGAAGGATGATCTTAGAGGCATTTGCCTTGTAGCGATCCTTCTCTTCTTTCAAAATCCCTTTCATTTGGTATAGAGTCGGGGGTCCAAAAAGTTGTGTTATTGCCTTTCCCTTCTCTACTCTTGAAGCTTTCTTAGGGGCCATTTGTGAGTTAAAGGAAGATTTGAAGATTTGAGATTAAGGAAGAGGATGGACTGAGATATCTTAGTAAGAGTGATGAAAATCACTTTTTAGGGGATTTATATAGGCTAAGAAAGGGTGTGAAAATGGCTAAAAAGATCAAAAATGAATTTAATGAAGTAGTGCAACAGTTGGCAATCAAATCACTTAAATGTGTGGCAATTATCCAAATTCGCGATCGCTAATTCTAAAAAATCTAAGTAACAGACAAAAAATCCTAGAGAAACGGTGCGTTTAATGATTAAAAGTTTTGAAATTTGAACAAATTCGTGATAGGGATTGAAAGTTGCAATTGCAAATTGATGGTTGTCAGCCAAAAGATGAGTACCTGTAATTTGTGATCGTGAATAATGGAATAGCAACCGCGAATTACGAGGCAAAATGATAGTTATGAAATTTTAAGACTTGACATCTAAAACTGTGATCCACTTTGATATTTTTGATGTTTAATTCATGTAAGTTGGCATTAAAAAGTACAATTAAATACAAAATTAAGACATCTAAAAGAAATAAACATCCAATACATCACACAAGGCAATCATTCAATCATGAAATAATGCAACATGTAGAATGATCTAGTTTTTCACTTTAGGGTGCTTCCATCAATCATTTCCAACTCTCTCTTAATGAAGTTTATCCTTTCTTCATTGAGAGGTTTAGTGAAAATGTCCGCAAGTTGATGATTTTTGTCCATAAACTCTAATATAACATTACCATTTGGCCATGATCTTTAAGAAAGTGATGCTTAATGTATATATGTTTGTTCCTAGAATGTTGGATAGGATTCTTTGAAAGATTAATTGCACTTGTGTTGTCACATTTGATGGGAATGTGATCAACTACTTTGCCATAATCATTTAATTGTTATTTCATCCAAAGGACTTGGATGCAACAACAACTCGCAACTGCATACTCAGCTTCAGCGGTGGATAAGCTAACCTAAACTTGCTTTTTACTAAACCAAGAAACTAAACACTCTCCTATAAATTGGTAAGTTACATAAGTGCACTTTCTATCTAAAAGACTACCAGCATAATCCGCATCTAAGTAACTTATAAGACTAAATGAAGAATTTCTAGGATACCATAACCCTAAATGCAATGTACTATGCAAATATTTGAAAATTCTTTTGACAACATTCAAATGTGATTATGTGGGACAAGATTGAATCTAGCACACATGCATACACAAAACATTATATCAGGTTTAGAAGCAGTAAGATAAAGTAGATAACTGATTATACCTCGATATCTCTTTTCATCAACTGTCTTATTGATTCATCATTGTCCAATTTGATAGTAACACTCATTGGTGTTTTTGCTACTTTACATCCATCCATGCCAAATTTCTTGAGAATGTCCTTTGTGTATTTGGCTTGGTTGATGAAGAACCCTTCTTTAGTTTGCTTGATTTGTAGACTAAGGAAAAACTTAAGCTCTCCCTTGATGCTCATCTCGAATTACCTAATCATACACTTAGCAAACTCCTTACATATAGATTCATTAGTAACGCCAAAAATGATATTATCAACATAAATTTGTACTATTATTGTATCATGATTATGCCTTTTTTTATGTGTTTTTACAAACAAAGTTGTGTCAACCTTTCCCTTTTTAATCATTTTTCAAAAGAAAAGAATTGAGCCTTTTCATACTAAGCTTTTGGGGCTTGTTTCAAACCATATAAGGCTTTATTCAATTTAAAAACATAATTTGGAAAACTATGAGATTTAAAACCAGGAGGATGTTCAATATAAACTTTCTCCTTAATGACACCATTTAGAAAAGCACTCTTAACATCCATTTGAAAAAGTTTAAAATTCATATGACATGCATAAGCCAAAAGAATCCTAATGGCCTCTAACCTTGCTGCGGGGGCATATGTTTCATCATAGTTTATGCATTTCTCTTGGTTGTAACCTTTTACAACTAATATAGCCTTTATTCCTAGTGATGAACCCTACTCATCTAACTTGTTCCTAAACACCCATTTGCAACCTACAATTGGGTATTCCTTAGGCCTAGGAACCAGTTCCCACACATTATTTCTCTCAAATTGGTTGAGTTTCTCTTGCATACAATCACCCAACTCTCATCATTAAGAGTCTCATTAATAGATTTCGACTTAAATTGAGAAATAAAAGCAAGATTCTTATCTAAAAAGTTAAGTTGAGATCTAGTACTTACACCATTTGAAGTATCACCAATGATTAAATCTTTGGGGTGATGCTTGGAGAATTTCTAATCCTTGGATAAATCTTGACTTAGCAGTTCTTCTTATTGATGTTGTGGTTTGTTATCTATTCTTGATGATTTATCCTCCTCCTTATCCTTATCTTGCTCTCTTGTAGTGTGCTCTAATTCTCTTGTAGTGTGCTCCAATTCCAGTTTCTCAAAGTCACCTACCAGATTATCAATAAAAAAATCTTTCCTAAGATCAAGCTTATTGGATTCATCAAATAGAACATGCATAGACTCTTCAATAACCATTGAACTCTTATTAAAGACCTTATAAGCCTTGCTAGTGGTGGAATAACCTAAGAATATGCCCTCATTAGTTTTTGAGTCAAATTTCCTAAGATTATCCTTAGTATTCAATATATAACACTTACATCCAAATACTCTTAGGTATGATATCTTAGGCTTTCTACCATTCCATAGCTCATAAGAAGTTTTATTAAGAATGGATCTTTTAAAAACTCGATTTGCAAAGTATTGATAGCTTCAACCAAAAGTAACTTGGCAAAGAATACTCATTAAGCATAGTTCTAGCCATCTATACTAGTGTTCCATTTTTCCTCTTTATAACACCATTTTATTGTGGTGTTCTAGGAGTTGAAAAGTTATGAAAATCCCATTCTCTTGACAATAAGATTCAAAAGACTCAATTTGAAATTCTTTTCCATAGTCACTTCTTATTGAAGAAATGAAGTAACCCTTTTCATTTTGAATTCTCTTTGCAAAACTTTTAAAAGCATCAAAAGTATCATACTTATGAGCTAGAAAAGACGCCCAAGTAAACCTAGAGTAATCATCGACTAGAACTAGTGCATAATGTTTTCCACCTAAACTAGCACTCCTAATAGGTCCTATCAAGTCCATATGAATTAATTGAAGAGGTATAAAAGTATTTACAATATTCTTTGCTTTAAAGGAAGATTAATGTTGCTTCCCTATTTGGCAAGGACAAAAAAGTCTTGTCTTTAAAGAACCTTAGCTTGGGAAGACCTTCAACTAGCTTTCCTTTTAATAAGTTTTGTAAGAGCTCCATGCTAGCATGTCCAAGTCTTCTATGCCATAGCCAAGCTTTATTACTACGAGACACAAGATATTTAAAAGATTGGTTAGCTAAATTGTCTAAGTCAATTAGATAGGTATTTCCTTTTCTTTTCACCTTTGAAAACTACATTTTTATCCACTAAAGTGGTAACTCGACATTCCCTAGGATCAAAGGTGACTTTATTACCTTTGTCACATAAATGACTTACACCAAATGAGACATTGTCACCTTCCTTTTCCTTTAAGGTCATGAATAGTTTCCTATTGCCCATCATGTTTTTTGAGCATCCACTATCCACATGCCAATCATTTGTTTCATTGGTGGCTACCAAACACCCCAACAGAACATAAATAAATCATCTTTGCTTTGGTACCCAAGCATACTTAGGTCCTAGGGGATTAGGTTTTGAAAGATCCTCTAACTTAAAGTGAGCCTTCCTTATGAAACAATAAACATTTATGTTTTCATACCAGTAATGGCATTAGAGTTTAGACTTATATGTCTTTTTCTTATACATTGCCTTGGTATGAGTGGGGTTTTTCTCATACCAACATGATGTGTGTGAGAACATGAACATGTATGAATGGGTGTAGGTGTGGCTTTCTTATATGTGTAAGAATTAACATGCCTTTTATTGTACATGCATGCATGGTTAGCCTTCTTAGAAATAGGTTTAGGGCCTTTTTGCACCTTTCCTTTACCCTTAGGTAATGGGGGTTTAGTGCCTTGAGCACTTTTCTTTCCAATAACCTCAATACTTGAAGTTTGAGGTGTTGAGGCCTTGATGAAAGTTGTGGATGAAGGTCTAGAAGAAGAGGCTCCATTGAAGACTAGGTCATGCTTAATCTAGGGAGGTCTTTGTGATACTATGAGTATATTCAAAGCTTTTTTGCCCTTATGGAACCTAGAAATAGGGTTTATAAGCTCAATGACTTCTCCTTTTAAAGTGTTATTCTCTTTTCTTAATGAAATTAGAGATGAAGATGACTTGGAAAGATTCTCCATAAACTTTTTGAGTTCTTCATTTGAAGCCCTCAATTCACTTACAAGACTATTTAGGGATTTGAATTCATCCTCTAATTTAGTGTGCTTCTTCTTGTAAGTTTTCATTTGTGATTTATACTTGTCACATTTCATGGTGAGAGCTTCTAAAAGCTCATCATTCACGTCATCTAATTCATCTAATTCAAAATAAGAGTAAGGTAAATAGCCTACCTCATTAGGTGAATCCTTTTTGAGCCATAAAGCAAAGGTTTGTAACCTCTTCCTCTTCATCTTCTTCACTTGAGCTATCATCCCAAGTGTTTTAGAAGCTCTTTTTTTTTTCTTTATTCCCTTTCTTCTTCTTCTTTAACTTGGGGCAATCATATTTAATAAGACCTTGCTTGCCACATTCACAACAAGTGACATTATTTGATCTCTCTTTAGGAGATATAGTTGCTTTCATGAAGTTCCTTCTTTCTTTCCTTCTTCTAATCAGCTCCTTAGTTCTTGTAGAAAGCATTGCAAGTTCCTCATCCTCTTTATCACTCTTTTCTTCACTTAAGGCTACTTTCACTTTCTTCTCCTTACATGAGCACTTGAGTGCCAAGGTCTTCTATTCTTGTTTTTCATATTTTTCTTCTTAACCCCTCATTCTCTTCATTTCTTCATCCTTTTTAAGGCTAACTCATTAGTTAAGAGTTTGCCTATTAAGACATCTATTGGAACCTTCCCTATCTCTGGGTTGGATTCTTGGATATTACACACTCTTGCACTAAATTTTTCAAGAGGTAAAGATTTTAGAATTTTAGAATTTACCTCATGGTTGGTGAGAACTCACTCATACTTCTTCATGTTATTGATAATAGCAAGGAGCCAAATTGTCATATCTGTTATGCTTTCTTCCTCTTTCATCATGAATAGCTCTCATTCTGTCACATACATTTCGATTCTACTGGATTTCACCAAGGTGGTGCCCTCATGATGTTTTTCAAAGCCTTCCAAATACCATGAGCAGTAGTAAGCGATGTTGGACCCTTCCAATTTCTTCTCTTGAAAAAGAACTTAGAAGGATTGCCATGGCTCTTTTACTCCTGCTATTAGATTTTCAATGTGTTTCAATCCATTCCTCTCTAGGAATTAGCTCTTCACTTCCATTCACCACTTTGGTAGGTGGCTTCCATTCCTTTGCAATAATATCCCATAGATCTACCACTTCTATATCTAGATAGATTTCTATCTTATACTTCCAATGAGTGTAGTCTGCTCCATCGAAATATAGCTTAAGGTGAGTGTGGATTTCTTCTTGTGCCATGATCTTTGCACTTACAATTAAGCTTTTTAGTGAGACTTAGCTCTAATACCACTTATTGGCTTAAGGCACCAAGAAAGAGGGCTGAATTGGTGGTTAATTAAAAATTAAAAAGAAGGTTTATATGTTTAGGAAATGAAGAAGGAAATGAGAAGAATCAACACAAAGGTTTATAGTGGTTTGGGTGTTAACAAACCCTACATTCACTCCTTAATTTCTACACAATTGGGTATTTCACTCAACTAAACTAGTGTTTCCAAGCTCACACCAAACTTATACAACTTGTGTTTATGGCTCACATAAAAACCCTTACAACTTATATTTTTTAGGCTCATATAAAAACCTCTCACAAGTGTTTTTAGGCTCACACTTCAGCCTCTTACAAGAGTTTTAAAATCTAAGCTAACTCTCAACCTACTTACAACGGTGTTTATTGTTCATACTAAACAATTAATAACACATTAAAGAAGAGTAAAAAAATAAGTAGCAAATTGACAAGAGTTTGATTATGATCAATTGAATTCTTGTACATTTACATTAATTTAGTAGAGTATTTAAAGCCTACATCCACCAAATAGACGTTACTCTAAAACTATCCCAAAATCTCTAAGTTGTGTTATGCAGATTTTGTATTAAATGCTTGTCAGGCAAAAGTCGCAGTCACTACTAGAAGTTCGCGATCATGAATTTCCAATTTGCATTGAAGACTCGAAAATAGCGATAAAGAACCCCATTCTGTGTTTAATGGCTAGTCCAGGTGTCCTTTATCCATTGGTTGTCCAAGAAAAAATAATTGTTGTGTTTTATCTGTTACTTAAAAGTCATGGTCGCGAGTTGTCTTTGTCTTGGGCGCTACTGAGACAGCAAATTCCTTTGTTTGGTGAGGAATTTTCAACTTCCCGAGTCGCAATCGCGATAAAATTTTTGCTCTAGTAATTTTTGATTTCCAACGGTTCCCTTGGACACTTGACATGTTTTGGTTGTGGCTTTGGTTCCCTCCTTTGTCACTATGAAATTTGTGGTCATGACCTCAAATGCGAATTCCACCACAAATTCCTTTATCATTCAACCTTATTTCCTTTGGCTAAGTTGCGACTGTGAATTGGCCCACGAATTCCTCTGGCCTAGCTCCATCCATCCTTATAGCTGATTCGCTATCACAATTTAGGGGATACAAGTCACAAATTTGGATGACCTTCACAAGGATGGAGATTTTGATTTCCATCCAACTTCTAATTGAAAAGCTATCTTATTAATTGAAAAACAACACTTAATGAAAACATCAGAACTGATCAGTCTCTATTGTCAAGATCAAAAGAGGTTCATGACTTAGGTTAACCAGCCTAGTCCAATAGTGATCATCGAAGCAAATACTATGCTAATGAAAAAAGAATAAGTGAGAATGCTTATTATGGGAGTTTTACTGAACAATGACACCAAAATCAAGAAAATATGGTCCATAATTTTAAAGATTCTCGAGCGGTAGGTCTATAAGCTGAAGAACTCATAGCTAAAGAAATAGTATTCAAGAAGAAGTAATTATCAACCTCAAGGACAATAGGAGGGAAATAAAATAGAGGATGTGAATGTAGTATGGCCTGCGAGGCAATTTATAGACTTAGGGATGTATTTGTCTAAAGCTTTTAAGAGACTTTAAAAGAAAGAGGAATTAAAGCCATTGCCACTTAGGCCGCCCTCGAATTCTTTAGCAAAAGGATATGATGCAAATGCTTGTTATACTTGTCACCAAGAAGTCGGCTACCCCATTGAAGATTATTTCAAACGAAGGCATAAAATTTTGGATCACATTGATCTTAAGATGATAGCCCAACCTACTTTTAGACAACCAAAATTATCATAATGTCTTACCTCCAACCTAAGGGACCTTTATGATCGATTCTATAACTCTTAAGGAACTTATCACAGCCACCTTTAAGGAGGTGCCACCCTTAAATGTCATTGTTGTAGTTGTTGTGTATGTTATTAGTCTGTGGAAAAGTTTAAATAAAGAGATAGAGGAAATCAAGGAAAACAAGCTCAGTATTTGAGAAGAAAGGATAAAGAAAATGAGGAAAATAAAGTTATCATGTCATAAAGGGTGGAAAGTATTACCCAGATAAGGAAGCGAGCAGAGAGCCTAAGGTAGAGAAGGAAGTAGAACAACCCTTGATATATGAAGAAAAGTAGTAAGAGTCAACTCATTGCTATGGATGCAAAGAGAAAGGGCACATCAAGTCAGATAGTCCCATGGTAAAGAAAAACAAAGCTCCTACCAAGAAATACACCTCCAAAAAAGATAAGGAAGTGTACAAGGCTACTTGGGATGACATAAGTGACTCTGAACCTTATGAGGAGGACACCATAAAAGAGCTAGCCAATCTATGTCTCATGGTAATTAAGGAGAGATCGAATGAGTCCTCAAGTTAGCACTCCTCCAATAATGATCCTGACAAAGATTATAAGAATGAGGTAAATCCTTTTGATTCTTATTCTAAAGATGAGCTATATTTAATTATCACCAAGCTGATATGAAAGTTGAGACTCTCAAGTCTAACACCTTCATTCTTAAGAAAGAGAACAAATCTTAAAAGGATTGTGCTAAGAGTAAAGAAAATCTAACTAAGGAGGTTAAGTCTCTAGCTGTTGAGAATTCTAAACTTAAAGATAATCTCAACAAATTCATAAATGGAAAAGAGAAACTAGACTTCATCCTTGAAATTCAAAGAAGTTCATCTATTAAACATGGATTAGGATACAATGTTACTCCCTCTACTACTCCTACTTCTAAGATAGTCTTTATCAAGGCAAAGAAAGTCAGCATGCCTAAACTAATGAAAATGACAAAAGTTCCCAAGAAAGGAAATGCCAAGACCAATGGCATTAAGCTAAGTCTTAGCCTATTCACACATAAATGAGACATGCTCCTTATAGAGCCAACTATGTCTACATGTATTATTCTTACAAGCCTAAGAGGTAAAGTCTCTAAAGGCATAGAAATTGGCATAATCATGGTTATAGGTATACACCTTACATGAGAGCACGTCACATGAGAAACACTCTAAGACAATTAGTTTAAAGGAGTTACAAAGCTCACAAACACCATGTGCATGCTCCACCTAAGAATAGGACACTTATGCACTTTAATGGTGAATGCTTTTATTATGGTATTTATGGCAACATTGCCTATCATTACCTTACTAGAATGCAAGACAAGCATACGGCTAGAACTAACCCCCTAGGACCCAAGAAGATTTGGTACCTAAGATTTGATTCTCCTTATTTTTATAGATATGCTTGAAATCCCAAGTTGGAAAGCAAAAGTGGTATTTAGATAGTGGATGTTCAAAGCAGATGATAAGAGAAGAGGAATTCTTTACTCAATTACACAAATCTAAATGACTTAGGAATGTATCATTTGAAGACAATGGGAAAGCCAAAATCATTGGCATAGGTAAAGTTGGTAAGGATGTTAATTCATCTATTCTTGATAAAGTTTTGGTTATTGATGGACTCAAACATAATTTTTGAGTGTAAATCAGCTTTGTGACAAAGGCCTCAGAGTTATTCTTGAACCATAAGCTTGCTATTTGTCAAGGATGAGTAACAACAAAATTTTTTTCATTGGTAGGAGAATTCATAATATTTATTTCACTGATTTAAATTCTCTCATTAACCGTGATGCAAAGTGTTTAGTATCTATAGTCAATGAAGGTAAAACTTGGCATAGAAGGCTAGGACATGCTAGTATGGAACTCTTCAACAAGCTGAAAAGGAGAAACTTAGTTGAACGTCTGCCAAAAATAAAGTTTGCAAAGGAAGGGGTTTGTTAAGCATGTTAAAAAGGAAAATAGGTAAAAATCTTCATTCAAAGCCAAGAACAAGGTAAGTTCAACTAGACCTTTGTAATTGCTTCACATGGATTTGTTTGGACCTTTTAGAATGTCTAGCTTAGGAGGCATGTATTATGCATTTGTCATAATAGATGACTACTCTAAATTCACTTGGGTGTTGTTCCTTCCTTATAAGGACTCTTGTTTTGATACATTTAAGACCTTTGCCAAGAGAAATCAAAACTAAAAGAATTTGAAAATCTCTTCTATTAGAAGTGACCATAAAAGAGAGTTTGAGAATGTTAAATTCCATAGCTTTTGCATTGAGTATGATATCTCACACAACTTCTCAACTCCTAGAACACCACAATAGAATGGTGTAGTAGAAAGGAAGAATAGAACTCATTAAGAAATGACTAGGACCATGTTAAATGAGTACAATCTTCCTAAATATTTATAAGCTGAAGCTGTAAAAACTTCTTCTTATGTCTTAAATAGAGTTTTGGTCATGCCCTTATTGAAGAAAACTCTTATGAGTTATAGAACAATAAGAAGCCCAAGGTTGCATATTTTATAGTTCTTAGTTGCAAGTGTTTTATTCTAAACATTAAAGACAACCTTAGCAAATTTGACTCTAAATTCAATAAAGGAATTTTCCTTAGATACTCTACTATCAACAAAGGATATAGAGTCTTTAACAAGAGAACACTTATTATTGAAGAGTCTATGCATATTGTTTTTGATGAATCCGACCCCACTTCTTCAATAATAGAAGAAGATGTTAATGAGCTGAAAGGTCCTATGAGTGAGTTGAATATTGAAAAAGAAGGGAATAATATGGACAAGCCATAAGATCAACCACTTCCCACTCCAAATGACGAGCAAACTTAACTGGAAAGGGATTAGATCTTCAAGAAAGATCATCCAAGAGATCTCATCAGTATAGATCCTTTAAGTTGGGTAACTACTAGATCATCATTTAGAAATGCATGCACTAATCTTGTTTTGTTTCCTTTATTGAGCCTAAGGCCATAAATGAGACCATAAAAGATGAACATTGGGTACTTGTTATGCAAGATGAACCCAATTAGTTTGAAAGGAACAAATTATGGACATTAGTTCTTAGACCTAAAAAAAAAATTCCATTATTAGAACCAAATGAGTCTTTAGGAATAAGCTTGATGATCATGGAACCATAGTTAGAAATAAGGCTCAGTTTGTAGCCAAAGGTTATAACTAAGAAGAGGGAATTGACTTTGATGAAACTTTTGCTCTAGTAGCAAGGTTGGAAGCCATTAGGATTTTACTTGCATTTGCATCTCGTATGAATTTTAAATTATATCAAATGGATGTAATAGTGTTTTCCTTATGTCTATATCGATGAAGAAGTATATGTTGAACAACCCCTTGGTTTTGAAAGACATTACTTTCCTAATCATGTGTTCAAGCTCACTAAAGCCTTATATGGCTTGAAGCAAGCTTTTAGATCTTGGTATGAATGGTTGAGCAATTTTCTTGTAAAGAAAGGGTTTTCTAAAAGGTTGGTAGACATAACACTATTCTAAAAAGAGAAGAATTGAGGCTTGTTGCTTATGCAAATATATGTAGATGATATCATTTTTTGTGCCACTAATGTTTGCCTATGAGAAGATTTTTTTAAAGTAATGAAAAGTGAATTTGAGATGAGTACAATGGGAGAACTGAAGTTCTTTCTTAGATTACAAATCAAACAAGGAAAAGAAGGAATCTTCATCAACCAGGCCAAATTTACAAGGGAACTAATCAAAAGATTTGGCATGGAGAATAACAAACCCTGTAAAACTCTAATGAGCACTAACATCAAGCTAAGCATAAATGAACATGGTAAAGTTGTGGATTAAAAACTATATAGAGGTATGATTGGTAGTCTTCACTTTCCAACATCTAGGTCAAACATTATGTTTAGTATGAGTTTATGTGCTAGATATCAGTCTAATCCTAAGGAGTCTCATATGCATGTTGTAAAACACATACTCAAATACCATATTAGTACTTATAACTTAGAACTTTGGTATCCTAAGAGCTCCTCATTTAAGCTAATTGCATTTTTAGATGTTGATTTTGTTGGATGTACCCTAGATAGAAAAAGCACTTTAGGAGCATGTCAATTATTAGGTGAATGTTTAGTGTCTTGGAGTAGCTAAAAGCAAAATTCAATTGCCTTATCTACAGCTGAAACTGAGTATGTGGTGGTAGGTCTTTGTTGTGCTCAAATCCTATGGATGAAGCAACAACTTCTTGATTATAAAGTTATTGTAAATCAAGTGGCCATCAAATGTGACAACACTAGTGCCATCAACTTGTGTAGAAATCCCATTCAACATTATAAGAGTAAGCATATAGATATAAGACATCACTTTCTTAGGGATCATATTAATAATGGTGATCTTATATTGGAATTTGTTGATACTCACCATCAATTGGAAAATATTTTCACTAAACTTTTTTGTGATGAAAAGATGCAATTCATCAAAAGAGAACTTGGAATAATTGATGGAAGTACATTGAGTTAACATAAACAGGTTCTTCTCTTTCACATTTGATGAATTCATGCTTAATTGTTGATTAGTTGATGATTGATATATTGCTTGACTTTTACTTGAAATGTTTACCATTAAAGTCTTTAGACTCTATAATATAAAGATTTTAATTATGCATTATCCTAATCAAATGTCCCTATATTAATTGAATTAATGACTATATCATTAAGTTTGATTAATAATTTACATCAACTAAGTTTTCAAAATGATTACTTATTTTGAAAATCAATTTTAAACTTAGTTTTGTTTTGGAAAACATGGCCAATGACCGTTGCGAGTCTGCCAACGACTATTGTGTTATTGATGAGTTCCACATTTAGCTTCTGTAAATCCCCACGATCAATGTGAATTTCCAAAGACAGTTATTCTTCAACCAATGGATGTTATGAGCAATAACCATCATTGAATGAAAAACACTTGTTTAATCAAGCTAACGGTCATGTCCAACCGTCGTTGTTTTAATCGCAATAGTCATTGAACACTCCTAACTCTCATATTTTTTTAAAAGGAATAAGGAACTCTTCAAACTTTTGTATAAACCCCCCCAAAAGTTGCTTTACTTTTGCTTTTACTATGCTTTGGCTCTCTCTGTATCTCTTTGCATTTGTTGCTATTTGCTTTGATTTACACTTGCATCATTCATCAAACACTAAACCAAACGACACCGAAAGTTGAATCAACCAAGAGATATAAGCAATCGACTAGGAAAAACCCTCAACCCTCTTACTTAAGCTCAAAAATAAAGGAAAACTTAGCCTCAATGCTTGCATAACAAAAGAAAAGAACATTTGAATCATCCTCAACACCTCAATCTTCAAAGAAAGCAAAGTCTATCCCAGAATAAAAAAGAAAAGGGAAGGAGATAGAAATTAAGCAAACCCCTCTAATTCTCTAAAAATTCCACCTTAAAATGGAAATGGAGAAGGATAAGGAATTGGCCCTCAAACTCCTTAAAAGAGATCTTGGGAGAGGTAAATTTTTTTGAATGGAGTGATTTATAGATGTATGGGTTGGCAGAATAAGTAGAAGATCCTATAATAGGGATAGAGTGGGAACTCTTTTGTCACACAAAAGAGTCCTCATATATAGAGCTTATGATTGAGTTTTTTACCACCTTAGAAGTTCTAAGAAGTGATTGCCATGCATATACACAAGAAGGGACAATCAACTATAACCTTTTCAACATGAAATATACCTTAAGGCAAAATGAATTGGCAAATTGTTTCAATGCCACCACCGTTAGAATAACTGAGCATCCTTCCACTTTCAAAGTGGATGTGAACCATTTTGGAAGTCAATCATGGATGAGAAGAGCAACTACAACAATAATAACATCAAGGCATCAAAAATAAAAGGCCAAGTCTTAAGGATAGCTCACCGATTCATAACCTAAAATATCAATGACAAAGCACAATCAAATGGAAATTGCACTATCACATACCTATTTTATCTCTAGTGCATGAAGAAAAAATAAAGGATCAATACACCCTTATTCTTAATGTAAAAGATTGATGGTCAAATGGACAAAGGGAATGAGTTCATGATGAGGCATTACATAACCAGGATTGCCAAGTACGTGAAGGTTATTCTTTCAACAGAAGAAGAACTTGAGAAATGGAACATTGTGTTGGACAAATTGTCACACGATGAATCCATTTGTGAAAAGATGTTGTTATGCATGGGCATCCTTTAAAGGCTCAACTCTGGCTTAATAAAGAGAATTCAAGAAGAAGGAGAAATACATCAACCAAAATAGGATGATGACGAGGTTGAAGAAACCATTTGAGTTGGGATTGTTATTATAGAAAAGACTGGAACTAACGCTCGTGCGATTGCTACTTCTCTCTCATTCTTTTAGCAAAAGGTCCTTGATCAACTGGCAACCATCTCTAGTGTTGTTCAAAAGATTGAGTCCACCACTATCTCCTTTTACCAAAAGGTATAAAAACTTCAAAGGGTAATGAAAGATGTCATCCAAACTTTAGATTGGATTATGAATGGGCTAAATTGGCCATGTGGAAGTCCAACTACTCCAACAAAGTCACATGTAGTAGCAGAGCCTAAGGACAAACCCTAGAACCATTCCTAAGACCCTCACTTTAATCATCTTTTTCATCTCATGTTGCGTATTTCATCTTTGTTTCATTTATTTTATCTTTGTTTTCTCAACAATGTTGATGGAAGGGACAACATTTCATTAATTTTATAAATATTTTCTCTCTTTGCTTATACTATTGTTTAAGATTTCATTTCTTTTATTGTTGTTATACTTATGTATTGCTTTTCGATAATGACAAAAGGGGATAAATACCAAAGAAAAGCAAGAGTATAAGTAAAAAGTTAGGAGGAAAAGGTATGAGAAAGTAGGCCAAGCAAAATGTAATGCATGTAACTTAATTTTTTGTGTGAATTTGTTTTTAAAAGAACTTGGTTTGTAAAAACTTTGAAACATAGGGGAAGTAAAATGATCTATTATAACTTATGCATTTGAAATTGAATCACATTATTTAATAGTTGTTAATACTTAAGGTTTATATTACGTACATTTTTTGTTCACTTATTGCAAGATTTTTTTGTCCTTAATAGATTGTTTGTCATCATCAAAAAGGGGGAGAATGTTAAACCTAGCTTGGGATGTTGATGAACCAAGCTTGTTTTAATGATTACAAACATATCTAAAAGCCAACTCCTATCTAAGTTAGTATACAAAATCTTGTAGGTGCATCAATCTTTTGATCCAAGGCTTTTGGAAAAAGAGGGGTTTAAAACTATAAGTATTCAAAGCCAACGAGCATTGCTATATTTCAATAGGCATTGAAGATTTTCAAGAGGCATTGAAGTGACACCCAAAAGTTAGTAAAGTCTTTTAGACCTCTCAATCGATGACTCTCACAAGAATCAATAGGCATTGGAGAACTCAAATACTTGACTTTGCAAGTTGATCTTCACAATGAGTGTTTCATTTTTGCAACAAGCATGGCCCATCGAAACCTCAACAGGCATTGCATTTTTGTAATAGTCATTAGACCAAATGACTTGATGTGAATAAAACTCTTAAAGCCTCAACACGGGTGTTGGCATTTTATCCACAAGCATTAGAAAAGATCCCAGGCAAAGCTAAATGTTCTAGACCCTCCAACGAGGCACTCTCATATTTGCAACAAGCATTGAGATCTTCTTCAACAGGCATTAAAAGCAAGCCAACAGCTGTTGAAGCACTGTAGAAAAATTTTAAAAACAAAGCATCAAGTTTCACATCCTTCTAGAAACTTCAACGGACATTGTCCGTATCTCAATAGGAGTTGAAGTTGAATTCCAATAAGCATTGAGAAGCTCTAACAGTCATTAAAGAAGTTGGTGACAAAAAAATTGAGAAAGTTAGAAGAGGATCATCTAGGCAAATCTATCTCTAACAACTAGTTCCAACAAGCATTAAAGTTGTATTCTTACCCAACAACAGGAGTGGAGATTGTCCAACAGGCATTGAGTGACTACTTTATAACATGGAGTGACACCCTTCTTTCTAACGGCTAGTTTTGTGTTTTTGCCTATGAAAAGTCTTTCCCACAATAGAATTAAGTAATGAAAATGAGAAAAATGTTCATAAGCAAGCATATTCTATTGTGTAAGAAATCTTAAAGAAAGGGTTGAAAACAAAGGTGATCTAGCTTCAAGGGAAGATCATTGTCAAAAGCTTGCAAAAGTCATCTTCAAAACAAAGTTGAAGAATAAGCGTTAAGACATATCTCAAAACTCTACACCAAGTCGAACAATTCTAGTGAGTGTATTCTTTATTATTTATTGCTTGAGTGAGAGTATTTTTTTTTCCCATCTTTAAGTTGGAAATTCTTTAAAGAAATTTTTTTTTTTGGTTTAGGAGATCTTAGAAGATCTAAAACCATTATTGTGAAAGGTACAAGGTAGTACCTGTAAACTACTTTGCAAAATGGTTTTAGTAGCACTTGGAAGTCTATTTGTAATGGCTTGGTAGTGCCTAAAAACTACTATTATAAAGGTGATTGATAGCACTTGGAAGCTATCTAGATAGTGAAAGGCTATAGTGGGAAGATTAGAGGAGAGAATGTAAGCAGGATTGTACCAAACCTCTATAAATTAATTGTCATGATTTCTCATTATTTTTTAACATAACTTCAACTATTTTTACTTGCCATTGCCTTATTTAACACCCCCCCCCCCTTCTAGGGCACTAAGGGACAATATATTCTCACTCAGATAACTAGAAACAACCTAGGATACAAGGAAAGCCATACTAGGGTTGTGGTTAGACATCCTCAAGGACCTTTTTTTAGAGTACTACAGGAGAAATAGTGGAAGAGGAAGAAAAAAGAGATAAGTGAGAGGAAGAACCATTTAAAGATTTGAAAATTCTCACACACAAGTTAGGGAGTAGAGTTTGGATACTAGAGTTATTAATAATCCTTTGAAGAAGAAGATCAAAAGGGAAAAAAGAAGGAGAAAGAGGTCATGTTCTTTTAAAAAAAAAAAGGTGAAGAAGAAGAAGAAAAAGACTGCTTTTGAACTTTACAAGGCTTATAGTATGACTGGTCCTAGAAAGAAATAACTTAGTCCCATCAATACTAGTTATGTAACTAGTAAATAAGGGAGATGCATGTGCTAGTTTGAGTCGAATTGAATGAGTCAGCAGTGCAAAAGCCATATGATGATCCATAATAGAGACTAAATAAGGTAGGTAGCATTGATGAAGGGAAATACCTGAGGATTAACTTAGTAGATGTTAAGGACATGATTATAATTCCATTGAAGTTGTAAGAGATAAGGAGATCAAAGTTAGTCATCATGGACTAAAGAAGCTAAGATGGATGGATGACATTATGGGAGAGCTTTGTAAATATTAAACTAGGCAAAAATTAGATGAAGTAGGAATTTGAAAGGATTATGAAGGCTATGACTAGTACAAAAGAGGTGAATGAAGCACATACTAAGCAACCAATTAAAGCCTCTCCCCGAGCTATCTAAGTAAGAGGTTAAGGAGAGAAGGAAGAATTGAAAAAAACCTTTGAAGTTGCCACAAAGGAATGCCCTATACCCAATATTACTATTGTTCTTGTCATAAGCTTGTTTAAGGATGATAATATATTCATTTCCAAGTTTAAGGAAATGAATGATGAATTTGCTTACTAGTGTGATGTTTTTCTTAATTATACTGTGTATGACATGCATCATTTCATGAGCATATTTAACTTCAATTCTACACATACCATTGCATTTAATGTTGGCACATAGGTTTAAGCATTAGATTTTAGGGTCCTTGGGATGTGTGCTTGATGATGAGAAACTACTTGAATTCTTCCCTACAAATTAAAGGAAATAGTGCCTAAGAAAGTGGCAAAAACTTAAACAAACCTAAAAACCAAACCCATCCCCACAAAAGCCTAATTTTAGAATTTTAATAGAGGTCTACGTAGCCAACTTTGTTGGCTATATAACCAACATAAATGGTTATATAAACAACCCACTAAAAGCCAATAGGTATGAAGCTTCTAGAATATTAACTTAGATAGCCTAATTAGTTATACATCTAAGTGACTGTTTACATAGACAATCTTTTGGCTATATAGATAACTTTAAAATCCTAATTCTATAATATTTTATCATATTATTCATATTAGAGAGTGAAGGAGAAAGGTAGGAGGTGATCTGTGCTATGTAGCACAAGTGCACCCTTTATCTCTCTATAAATACCCTGCCCTTTTAAGGGAAAGGAGGAGACCTAATTTCCCTAGCCAAACTCTGCTAAAATCTACCAAAATTGATTCCTAAACCCTAAAAATACCTGAACCAAATAGAAAATAGAAATACCCAACACATATCTAAAAGATTTACGGTGAAATCAAGCTTTTCTCTAGTTTTTAGCATTATTTTCAGTTGCATTTAGAGAAAATTCTAATACAAAGTGCCTTTGAGCATAAAAGAAAACATTTAGAGCATCTAAGGACTCTTCCCACTACTCCTCTCCTTCTCCTTCCCTTTCTTCCTCTTCATTTTTAATTTCGGGTTTTAGTAAGCCTAGTGGGTTGTACAAACAAATAGTGGTCTATATAGCCCTATAGTATTACTTATAGCACTATACATAGTAGGTTTCTATGCATTAGTTTCTTACAGTTTTCTTAGTTCTTTTATGGTTTTATAAGCCTTTTACGATAAGAATAAGGTAGGTTACAAAAACCTATGACCTTAATCCCCTCACTCTTG